>CATIWR010556368.1:0-30053 GCA_949677035.1 Omphalea diandra | reverse complement strand
TATATATATATATATATATATATATATATATATATATATATATATATATATATATATATTATTGTGTACATAAAAATAAGGTGAGCATTATTCAGTTTCAATCTAATTACCAAATTAAGCAAATTCATTTTAGTGCATTTGATTCACTTTGGTTATTCACATTTATGAATCGAAACAATTGAATTAATCAAGGATCAAAATTTTTAATTATTTGTATCTTGTTGAACACCTGTTTGAAATAGTTGTTAAATATAATTAATAATTATTAGTTAATAACAAAAAAATATTAAGTGTTTGGTAAATCATATTTAGTTGTTGCTATTAATTTGTTAAATGACTAAAGGTATAGGATTAATTTATATTTTATATTGTCAATTAAATAAATTAAACTAAAATAAGAAAATAAAATAATATTTTTTATGTATTAAATAAATTTTAATTTTTAAACTTACATAAACAATTAATAAACTAATTTAAAGAAAATTTTGAATTTTTTTAATATAGCAGATGTGTACTTTTTGAATGTAATGGGTGTTAGATATTAGGATAAATAAACTTTTCAAAAAAAAAATAATTAGAATAAATAAATATTTTTGTTTTATGTTTAATATTACTATCTGAAATTGAAAAATAGTTTCAAATAAAAAATGATTCATGCCACACTTAATTGACATGTAATTCAACTAACAGTTATTATTTTTAATTTTTATCAAACATTTTTATATAAATTAATAAATACTAATCAAGCATCAACTATGTCAACCGGTTATTAATAAATAATATGTTTGGCCAGCCTTTAAAAATATCTAGTTTTGATTGTCATATTGCCTCGTCATCCATTTTGGTCATCAAGCCAAGAAACTTCCTTTAGATTAGCACATGAAGTTAGTTCAATTTTAGCCTATTCACGAAGATTTTAGAGCCAAACCACATGCAAAGAGTTGCAAAAACTGATAAATGGGATGTGCTGTCTAAAATTGGATATAGCCAATTCAACACAGGGGTGTCAAATTTCAACAATAAGGTTACCTTGAATTTGTTGAAGATTGATTCAATATTTGAAATTAGATTTATTTTTAATTTTTGAATTTATTTAAAATTTTATTTTTATATTTTAAATAAGTGAATAATTAACTGTTAAATATTTTTTATTTATTCAAATTTGTTGGCATTAAAATCAAATTCTTATACAAATTCTGTTAATTAAATTTATTTTGTTCCTTTTTTTATGTACTGTGAAAAATATTATCTACTCAATTAAATTCTATATTATTCAAAATATTAACTGTGAGCAAAATGATTTTATGAGCTATTTAAAATAATTTTATGGGTTATGAGATTTAAGAGAAACTTAAGTTTGAGAATTTAAACACTTAGAAGATATTGATCATAGCTTCAAGTGATTATTCTTAAGCTCTTTCTATTTTTACTAGAGAAAATGATCCGATGTGGTATATGAGGTTCATTTTAAAATTTTGAGCTTATGGGAGATTGTAAAAAGACTTCCCAGAAAAAAAAAATTTTCCTATGTATTAACAAGTGAATAATTAACCGTTTAACTTTTCATTTGTTCAAATTTATTAAAATTAGAATCAAATTTTTATCCAAATTCTGGTAATAATCTAGTCTCTCTTCAAATAGTAGTTTTGTTCCTTTTTGATGTATTGTGAAAAAAATTATCTACTTAATAAAATTCTATGCTCCTTAAAATCCCAACAGAATTGCCCAATTGGAAAATAGTTACGTTGGACACATTAGTCCAATCATACTAGGTTTTAGCTTCAGTGACACAGATCTTTTTTTATTTTTTATTTTTAATAAAAGTGTGATAGCATTAAGAAAGATCAACAGCCAACACATCAGAAATAAAGGGTGGAGGTAGAGATCACCAACACCCACAACCAGACATGGAATCACATGCTCAAGCAAGAGGTAGTAATGGATATTTTGTATAAACAGGTTTTGTATTGCTCAAAATTTGTATATGAGCTAAGGGGATCACAGGAATTGAATTCTTCACAGTTCAGAAAACATGGGCACATGCTAATATATTATATGATCGACTCATGAGAAACGTTTATATCACCTAAATTTCAACGATGCACATGAGCAGCACTAGTCGAATACGGTGGATTACACAAGTTATTGTTTTTTTTGTTTGTTTTTTTTCCTTCAATGGCCTTTAATGATTCAATCTTGAGTTGAGCCTATTCGCTGCCAATATCAAAAGAATTAGAAGCCGATATCCTGGAATTAAGAAAAAAAAAACACAAACTATGATTCAAACACTTTCCTCACTTGAATGTGAATACAACTCAAATGCAAGAACTTAAAAATACTCTTCATTTATAGTTTTCAAACGGCAATCTGAACAATCAATCTAAAATTCTGTCTTCCACATCCCAGAAGTACTAAAACATTGTCAAGAAGTTAGCAGCCCAATACCCAAGGGAAAGAAGGTAAAGGAATCCTTCTGTTGTGATGGACAAAATAATGTTTCATTAGAAAGAAGAAAGGGAAAATTAGACATGAAACCTCACATCCTAAAAAGTAATGAGGCTTTGATCAAGTGAATTTGTTGCATCCCAAGTTATAATGACACAATCAGATGGAACAAAAAGCCTGCAAATTTACAAGTATCTGGGAGTTGAAAGTAACTGCAATGAATAAAAAATGACTAACCTTAGACTGATGAGTGTGTTCGGATACTGACTTATCAGAACGTATTTTATGACTGTAGCAGATGCTTAAAATCATGACAATCAGCTCCAACTTCATTCAATGCCAAGTACAGTTTTGGCACAATCTTAGCTAACATCAGCTTGAAACCAACCGAAGTTAGATTCAAATAGGTACTATTGCTTATAGAAGCATCTTTAGTAAGAGAGCCAATTAAACAGCCTTTCATATATGCATCACAGGCCTTAAGAATGTAGTATCCACGCCTCTTGAAATGCTCTTTAACAAGCTCATCAAAATCCTAAAATGTATCAACATGAGAATCATTCCATTCATTAGGAAACATAGTATGCATGCAATTATACAACTACAATATCCCAAATAAAAAGTTACACAAATATCTTGTCAGCGGGTAAAATATTCACACAATCAGAACTCCCTAATTAATAGCAAGTCATACCTTAACTGGAAAATACCCAATAATGAGCAGAACAATAAAAAAAATATTAGGTTTCTTGCAGATTGGCAATAACAAAGACTGCTCAACCATTATTATGCCTCTATCATTGACAAATATAATACAAAAGGGCATTACAATGTTGACTAAATAAAATTCCTGACATCAATCTAAATCATCAAAACCAACAACATTTCATTTGAGCATGTATTATCAATCTTGAAATTCAAATGCCAGAGCATTTCATGTTGCTCAATTCATTCTACATAAGATAAGAGGTAAATTGGAATTTCTAAGTAAGCTCAATTAGCTTTTAAAGTTTCAAAAATGCCTAGTATAAAGAAGAAAAGGTACAAACAATATTTATTTCTTTCATCCACATTTACCTCCCTCCCAAAAATGATAAAGAATTATTTTGATGCAACTGGGACTTTTGATGGAAGATTTTTACACAGAAGAATAGTACAGTATGCCAGTTAAACTCGCAACACACATTGACCCACGCCATGCAGTGATGAACCACACCATGCTCAAATATTCTTCAGAAATAATGTTTCAGCAGACAAAAGCACTAATGAACTACACCATGCACCAAGGTTGTGGTCCCAACAGGTGGAATCAGTATCAAAAAACACTAAACATTACTGGGAACACATAAAGGACATAAAGAATCTATACAAGGAAACAAGTAGATGAAATTCAACACACTACCTTGGGGGGCTTCCGCATAAGATACATCATTGTTTTGCAACTTAGTAGAAAGGTATTTTCATTATATGACAGTGAATTCTTCTCCCCTTCAGCTGTTCCAACCTGCTTATCATATCCAGCTTCATTAAAATATGGCTTAGAATTTAGCACCAACCCCTGAAGCGAAACTAGAACTTGAAGAATGCTAGAAGACAGTGGATCCCAAACTTCATTGCCCTTGCCAGTCCAGGTATTTAAAAGACTAAGGCACACTTTGCCCTCCTCATACAAATTTGGATTTATCCGCCAACCACCAGAATGGTAATATGCTGACTGCAGCAAAATAGATTAAGGTGAAGAATAAGCAGAATTATCAGCAACCCTTTTCATGTCAAATTCAATGAGGGTTTCACGTTAAGCAGAATCATTAGAAACTCATTTCATATAAAATTCAAAGAGGGTTGCATCAAAACCATTCAAAAATCAGAATTATAGCTTCCAAACCAAACATCAATTATCAGGATCAGTATGTCTTACTGGTGGAACATCAGGATACTCTGGGGGAAGGTGAAAATCAAAAAAGAAGAGTCCATCTTGATAGGGTGTTCCATATGCCCCAACAATTACTGCCCTTAAGAGATCCATCCGATCTTCATAAACTCGCACATAGATCCCATCTGTTAAACTTTCAAGTGTTAATGCTAAAGGATGCTCCATAGAACATACTGAAACTCACCACAAATAACACGATGATACAACTCTTACCAGGCAAGTTGTTCTGAAGAATGTTCCAATCTTGCTGAATCTTCTTGAGCCACTTCCTTCCATTGTTAATCTGCAAGTTCAATTAATAGATCAAGGTTCAAAAAACTATAAAAAATGATCAAATGGAAAAATGAATAGCTAGAATAAAAGCAAACAATTAGGTGCACAATGGGGGAAAATTTAATAGTTATCTCGCTATGACAACAGTGCGCACCAAAATGAACCCAGCCAAGGAGTTTATTATGATGTCAACAGAAGTCTTGTAAATTTAGCAGAATAAACAATATTAAACTGTAGCAGTAGCACAAACTAAACAATATTGAATAGAAAAGACAAATGTATACCTGTCCACTGGAACCAAGATAATAGTGGTCCAAAGGATCTTTAACTATATCAAAACGTTTGAAACTGCCTGTGCCATTCTCAAAACATGTTGGATTATCGGATTTATCATTACTCAAATCACATAAAGGTTCTGCTGCATTTGATGATATTAGCACCTCACCGACAATACCAGCTTGATCCTCTCCTTTACCATGTGTACTTTCCATACCACCACTGTCAACGACATTAGATTTCTGGGAACCAGACTCATCACCAGAATCCCTTTTCTCAGAAATATGCGTTATCTCCTGAGGCTGACATTCAGTTTGCCCTCTGGATTCAGCAAAACCTGGATCTACATTCTTTCGTCCCCGTGAGAAAATTCCTGAAGCCAATCTTGTTACAAAGTCAAGGGCAGCTAAAGGAAGAGAAAGCGCTGGATTTCTTCCAGAATTATTATTCTCCACTCTCTCTTCCACCTCAGAGTTCACATCGGAGGCATTTTGCTGCCCAGCTTCCTGAAAAACACAAACTTGGTTCATTTATAGAGACAGAAAAGTGTATTGCCATCACTGTCGCTAACAGTCCTATTAAGAGTATCTCAGAAATTTTATATTATTTGCAATTTATCTGCCCATGGCATACTTATTACGTTACACATACATCTGCAGAGAACCATGGCCCTATCACCAAGTCCAGAGACAGAAATTACATCCCCAATATAATGAATTCACCAACCAATATACTCTCAACATTAATTACACACATGCTATCCATTGACATTATTAAAATCCATAAAGGACATATATCAGTTTATAAAATGCTAACACTCTCATTTCACAGGTCTACTTTTTGTGAATCTTGTCCTGCTAAGTGTATATTACAAGTTACTTTCCTCAATGCAGGTTATCTTAACAATAGTTGACATTTTATTTGTTGTGAATTTAATAACAGCTCCACTGAAGTTTCAAATTGAAACAAACCTCATGAGCATTCTCTAGGGCCTCCATCTCATCATCATTAACTGTTTCCCAACTAGCTGCATCATCACTTACTTGACTTCCATCCCCAAGCGAGTCATCATCATCATCATCTCGACCAACAACAAAGATTGCTTGAGGTCCAACCTTATTTACAAACAAAAGAAATCAATTAACCAGGTAACAACTAGGCATATACATTATAGAACAAATTATGCAAGTTAAAATAGTAATTTTATTATTGTTATGCCATTATTTAATGCCAAGAAAATGTTATTAAAAAATCTCATAATGATTGTTTCAGTCAGATCAATGCATTAGATGTCAAGTTCCTGTCCATCCCACCCACTTGGTAACCAATCAGACATCCAACTGGATCTGCAACGATCTTTTTATCCTGACCAATTTATGGAGAATCCAGTTGGAAAAACAAAATAATTGTGCTGCAAACATATAAATGCCAAGTTAGAGGAAAAAAGAACCATTAAGCATACCGTTGAAACCATCCCATCAGCCCATGTGACTTCAATATCACCATTCCTCAGACCAGTTATATTTCCAACCCAAGAGAGATCTGAGAAGTCCATACAAGCTTCATCGCTAGATACATCCTCTGCTTTCTTGCCTCCTGAATGTTTTTTCGAATGTTTAGTCTCATTTGGTGCAGATTTCGACTTTAGTTCCCCAACAGACTCCCTATCAGAGGTCGTCCCTGCAGATATGGAGACTGGAGATAATCGAACAACCACATCCCCATAGGAGTAATCATAATCTGGATGTCCTTCCAGCTCATACACACTAACGATTTCCTCTTTGTCAAACTCACGAGGATCTTCTGCCCTGGCAACGGGCTTTAACCACTTCACACAAGCTGTTCGCTCTTTAGCATTAACACTTTTTACAACCCCAACACGTCTTCCAACAGAAGCATTATCTAGGTCATCAGATGCCTTCTCCACCACATATTGCTCAGCAACAAATTCATGATCACCAGGACTATCAATTGGGATCAACGTTGTTGATTCCAATCCACGTCCAATTGTTCCATCCTGCCATGCCACATCAACCCTTGTCCTAGTATTGACAATCAGAAAGGCTCTTTCAAAGTTTTCATCTTTCTTCCGAGCCTTCTTTTCTCTCCTAATCACAACTTTACGTATCTTTTTGCGATGAATAGGCCAAGTTTCATGAACAGGATCTTTAGAAACTGATGTTGAAATGCCACAGGAATGAGATTCTGATGAAGTATTACGTCCAATATTTCCATTATTTGCATCAGAAGCAATCTCTGGATCAACATCCATGGATTCATTATTCTCATCTGACTCCTCTGGTGCAACCTCTTCTGAATCACATCCATTTCCCAGTTGGCTAGTATCCAATTCACTTTTGTTTGAATCATGAAGTCCTAACCTTGACAAACCTTTGTCCAGGGTGATTGTGGATGATTGCCTGATAGTGAGTGGTAGAAGACACCAATCACCTACTTGCCAATTTGCGTGTGAAAAACAAGACAACAGCTTTAAGTTCTTTGGACCCTGCTCTTCAGCAGGAGCAGTTGAAGAATCAGGGCCATAACCAGCAGATGCTATCCAATAGATAAATACTGATCCTGTTGCAACTTTAGTAACAGTACCTTCCAACCGGTTAGGTTTCCAAAAGCCTAATTGCCACTGAGAATTCTTAAAAACTGATGATGAGCTTGCCCTCACACGCTGCCCTGGGTAGTAAGGAATATGCTCGTCTTCATCAAAGTTATTCTTGGAAATTGGTTTGAGACGCAGTGGCTCAGCCCCCTTTACTTTGCACACAGAACCATCATCAACTAGCACAGTCACATTATCTAAAACATCATCAATTCTACCCAACCAGGGCCCAAGGACCACATAATCACCAATAGCAAACTCCCTTACACGCTTCAACTCTCTGGATGATACATCCTTTATGATAGATCCATCAGGAACTAACAAATCAACAGACACATTGACATCTAGCACGACACCCACCTGCCCAGTTGGATCTGAAGATGAAGCAACATAATCCCCATGTAAGAATCCACGATCAGCGACTTCTATATCATTAACATGTTGGATTGGTTCTGTCTCATCCATCCAAAGCACTCGGACCTGGTCAGCTTGAAGAGTTTCACTTCTATAGTTATGACTGCCTTTGCTCCTGTCAACATTCCCATTAGCATTGGCATTGCCATCATCATCACCTCCATCTTCATCTTCCTCATCTTCATCATCCTCATCATCAGTAATGCTGCCGTCGGAATCTGAGTCACCAGCAACTTCATTCACTATCCCAATTGCCCCAGTCTTTTTGTATCTCACAATATCTTGTCTATAAATGTATGGTACATTATGCAAGTTTGTAACAAGCTCATTCGGTTTGTTAACTTCATTGTTTGCACCATCAGCACTCAAGTCATAGGCCAACCCTCTTGTCATAGAACCACTTTGGTTCAAAGTGTTTTTATTATCAATGCTTGCAGTAGCCTCATTAACTCTGGAGTTATTCTCATTTTGTTCACTTCCCATCTGACACCATATAGAAAAATATGCGGAAATTACTCATAATGTTTTTAACAACAATACAAACTCCTTTTAATAAACACCCCAGGGTATGCCAATAGTGCTCTTATCATCAGCCAGCAAAAACTTTGATCACTATGCCAAATCTTACACACAGGTGTGCACACACGCACAAAAGAAGAAATAAACTTTTTTACTTTGTTCAGTTAAAAAAAAATGAACCAAAGAACAAAGTTCAACATAAACTTACAGTTGGTCAGCACCCTTAAAAACAAAACTCATGATTTCAAAGAAATATCACAAAGTACCCAAGTCCTTTTTAGTTGGTTCCGTAAGAAATGAAAGACCAGAAGTTGATTCAAACCATATACTCCTATGGTACAGGGCAGGAATGGCACTCTCTAATCTCCAAGCTCAATTCCAATAAAAATCCAGAAAAAAGAACTTAAAAACTAAAACAAATCAACACCAAATACAATTTGAAAACCGTCAACGAAAACCGAAATTTCACACAGCTATAAACATCATACAATCACTTAGAACCACTAAACCCATCGATCATTAATTTCTTTTTTTTTTTTTTTTTATTAATGTACAACGAACCCATAATCACAAAAATAAATCAAACAATTAATAGGAAAGAGAACCAACCATACCTATCTGGATTATCAAAAATATTAGAGATTACAAAAGAAACAACCTAAAGCAGCTCCAGAATCAATCAGCTCAATCTCGATTAATTGCAGCTCCAAACTAAATGCAGAAATTATTAAGGAACAATCAACAATTAGCTACAACGAGGAAAAAGAAGACGGAAAAGCAATTTGATACGAGAAAATGATTATGATGTTACGATAAGAAGATCTATAAGTAAAATACCTTTGATTATCGAAATAGAGGGAGCTGAAGAATTGTTCTGCTAATTTTGATTTTTGCAAAAAATAAAATGAATATACCAATCAATCAAAAAGAAGGGTTCATCGCCTCTTGCTATTATACGGATCGCCTCGCCGATAAATGAAGAAATGAAATAACAACAATGCAAAAAATTTTGAAGAGACAAGACAAGGGAGCTCGAATCTGGAAGCAGTGGTGGAGGGCAGAATTGTAATTTCAAAAGGATGTTTTTTGGCTTTTTATATTTGTTTCTCTTAACTACAATTTCAATTTCAATATCATATATTATAAGACCCGTTTGGATTGAAATCTTACGTAAATTTAATAAATTTTCTGAAATTAAAAATTTTAAGTTCTTAATGAATTTTTAGTTTTATAAATTTTAAAATCATAATTTATTTATTATGCATATAAAATTTATGAATTTTAAAAAAAATTTCAAAAATAAATAAAATTTCTCATTTATTAAAAAGACAAATTTGACAAAAATCCATCTCTAAGTGGGTCTTTAGAATCCACTATTTTGATAGATTAATTAGATGATAGATTTTTTTAAAAAAAAAATCATGAATTTTTATCTATTTTTTCACATTCAAATCATGAATTCAACTTTATAGGAATTACAATATTTGTGGTCAAAATCTCTCAAGTCAAATATTATCTAAAATTTTTTAAAGAAAATAGCATTAAAATATAATCAAATAAAATTTTTATTAAAGCAACTAATTAATATATATATATATATATATATATATATATATATATAAGACTTTAGTATATCAAATAAGAAAATTTTATCTTATTATAATAATAATCTATTGAATCTCTAAGTTTTTGCAATATAAGTAACTCAATTCTTGAACTATTAATTGAATAAAAGAACAAAAGGAAAATCTGATGAAAGTAAAGCATATATTTAGTTTGCATTTTCTTGAAGAATAAGAGGAGTGAGTCCTTCAATCAAACATAGAACAAGTAATGTTGTATGTAAGGAGTTGAAGCTAAGATATGAGATATGGTTTCTTAAGATAGAGGAGAAGTTGGCATTACAGATTTTATTTAAAAAAAAAAATTGAAATGTTACTTTATTAAATAATTAGATTGTAAAAGGTGAGATTGATTTAAAGATATTAATATTTTAGATAACGATTTATTTAGATAATAGTAATGGTTTTCGAGCTTTTCAAAATTAATAATAACTATTTTTATCTATTTAAGATTGTTGTCGGTGTTAAAAAAAAAAGTTTAGAATTTTTCGATTTAATTGATTGATTTTTATTTTGTTTATAAATTGCTCTTATCAAATCTATTTCTCAAAAAAATATCAATTTAATTGTTTGTTATGAAGGTAATTTTGAAAAAAAAAAAATTTAAAAACTGAGTTTGAGAAATACAATTTCAAACAAGTTCTCTGTAATGTGTGACTAATGAAATTCGTAAAGGGTTTCTTTCTTTAGGCATTGCTTTGTAACAATTTTTATTTCTTTTTTAATTTATATTTTTAAAAATAAAAGTAAGATTTTAAAATTAAAATTTGTGGTTTTTGGTTTTCTGTTTTTTATGTTGAAAATATTTTTTTAAAATATAAAAATAATATTTTTAAAAGTGCTTTCTAGTATTTATTTTTTAAAATTTAAAATAAAAAAAATAAAAAACCACAATGATAGGAAATGCTATCTTAATTTTTTATTTATGTCGTAGTTGTTAAATTCTTAAAGATTTTTTTTTCCACCTATTTACTAAAAAATAATGAGTTAATAGAATATGACGCTAAACTGCGCATCTTGCAGAATATTAGTTTTCATAAATAATGCTACATAATTATTTATTAACATGGCATAAGAATTTTGAAATTAATGACCATTTTAGTCCCTGATCTTTTTCAAAAAGATCTATTAAATTTGAATTAACTTTTTTTGTCACTTTGCACAACAAAATTCAGCACTTTAACTAATTTGACCCTATTTTATTATTATTATTATTTTTTTTGAATATCATGTCTTTAACGCATCAATACAGGAGCATTATAAGTTATATTTATTTAAAAAAAAATTCTAAAAAATATATCACCTTCCTCTCCAAAATGTCACACATCTTCTCTTTTTCTTTTTTTTTTTTATATAGTTCATGGTTAAAAAGCAATAATAAAATGACCAAATTTGTTATCATTAATTTAGAAAATATTGAACTCCAAGTAGTTATCAAAAAATGCTGAAACAATTTCACCATGGACATGACTATGACTTTTCTATCCTAATTGATAATAAGAATTGACTTCTTTCTCTTTCAATTGAAAAAATATGGAAGTCCTTGTGGAAGTCCTCAAAGTGTTACTTTTCTTCATGCTTCCTAATTCCTCAATAGAATGAGATTTGGTACAAATGGTAAAAATATATAGAAATAAAATAATGATAGTGTGTGTGAGATATTGTTGGAGTTATGAGTTAAGTGATATGAAAATTGTTATAGTTTCATTTAATAAGAAGATGGAGGAATATTTTTGTTGTTCTTGAATTTTAATTATTTAAAAGGAAAAAAAAAAAGTTTTGTGAGGCTTTCAAGGTCAATATTAGAAAATTATTTTAATTTCAAGTTACCATCATTTGCTGTATAATTACTCCATTTGAGAATGAAATAACATATGGAGAATAAATGCATAGAAAGAAATTGTTTTTATTGTTAGTATAAATTGTTGTTAGAATTATATTTATAGAGATGGCTAAATGATGATGATGATGGTGTTGATGAGCCTAATGGCTCTTGATAAAATAAATTATGGGTTTGAGTTTTTTTATTTTTTCTTTTATTTCATATTGTTATACAGAAATTAAATATTAAACTTGGACTTTATTACACTAAATGACTTAATAGGGGAGTTGAAGTTATATCAAATAATTAATTTGGATCACTAAAGATGTTTAAAAAACAATTAAGGGGCAAAATAGTCCTCATGTCTAAGAATTTTAATAAAATTAATTTTAATTTCAGAATTATTTGAGACAAAAACTTGAATGTTTTTTTTTTTTTAGGAGAAACAAAGGCTTTATTGATCACCAGCCAAATCGAAGAGCAACGAGCGTAGGAGGTTGCAAGAACACATCAGAGTAAAGGAATATTGTCATTCCAATTTCCATGTCCGCCTAATGCTTCTCAAAACTAAAAGATAGATCCCGCTTCAGCCTTCAGCAGTGACCCAAAACGGAGAAGATGATCGTCTGCGTCGCGGTCGTCGGGCATCAGGTGCGCTTTCTATCTCCCATCATACAATCACCCAAATCTGGTAGAGGCGTGATTTCATTGTTTTTTGGGGCAGAACAATCCCCTCTACATACAAAGCTTCACAGATGCAGACGACGCACTCAAGCTCCACCACATCGTCCACTGCTCCCTTGACGTCATCGACGAGCGAGGTACTTCCTAAATTTAGAAAATTTAGCCCTGTTCTTTTCTTTTCTCTTCCTTTTTTGGGCTTATTATTTTCATTTTTTGGCAAAATCTGATTAGTATAAGTGTGTGTTACAGTGAATAACCCTAAAAAATCTGGGCCAACATTGAATGAGACATTTCTTGGATTGCTGTATCCAACTGAGAATTATAAAGTGTAAGCAGTCATATTGGTGGATTTAAAAAAAAATTAAAAAGAAATGGTAAATTTGCTTGTTTTGACATAATGGGATGCCTTCAGGTATGGCTATTCGACTAACACAAAGGTGAAGTTCATCTTGGTCACCACGGATTTAGATGTCAGAGATGCTGATGTGAGAAGTGTAAGTATGTGCAGCCATGTTTTGGGTTTTATTGCTTGTGGGATCTGGGTTAGCTTTCTCGTAAAATGGCTAGATTATATGTTTGTTGATGCATCTCTTATACAGCTGCTAGTCATTTTGTTTTCTTTGTGGCTAAATTGTGTTTTATGAAACAAATTCTTCTAGATTGTTATCTAAAAACAAGTTCTGGGAGTTGGTGTTGGACTTTTTTTTATGGTATATTATAACCAACTAAATTTACAGAATAAGCACGCGTCTTTAGTTCAGAAGCACCAAATACAGTGTGCTTAAGAAGCATGCTAGATAATGACTGAGTTTGTCTAGGTAAATGCAGCGGAGATAGGAATGCTAAATAGTCACTGAGATACTGATATAGATGCAGTCAGACAATTTGATGACTTGTTCTCAAGGGATAAAGTGCACTTTCTAGTTGAATCTTTATTGACAAGTACTTTTCTGATTTACATGTAATGTGGTGGTATGACCTTGGCATAGTTATTAAAGGCACAAGACGCACTAAGGCGTTAAGGGGTCCTAGAGCCTAGGTGCAAAGCGCAGGCATGAGCCTGAGTGACATGAGGTGCAAAAATAAAAAATAAAAAATTTTATCATTAGACTACTAGTAAAGTGATATAATATTATAACTATTAATATTCAATATATATTAAGTAATAACAACAAAAAAACACACACACAGGAAAAAAAAACTTAATAAAGGTTTCAAATCATAAACACACAAGGCTTCTAAGATTCCTAAAATTTTCTTTTCTTCTTCTGTTTGTTAGCAACTTCTTCTTCTTTTTTTTTTTTTTTTTTTTTGCTGGAGCAAAGTTTCTTCCTCTTCTTCTGTTTTTCAGCAATTTTCTTCTTTTTTCTTCTTCTTCTATTTTTTTGGATAGAGTAAATCCTTTTCTTGCCTTAACTTTCTGTTTTTTTTTTTAACTGCCCGAGCAGATTTATTATTTTCTTTTTTTTGTTTTTTCTTGAAATAATCAGATGTGGTAAGGTCTACTAAAAGTGTTTTTAAATTTTTAATCAATGGTTCAGATTTATTCACACATAAAATTTTAAAAAAAAAAAAAATGTAAAAATTGTCACAAAGGCATGCCTTTAGGGCGCCTCGCCTGAAGCCTAAAGGTGTGCGCCTTTATAACAGTGCCCGCCTTTGGCTTTCTAAGGAGCAAAAGCTGGCGCCTGGTGTGCATTGCGCTTCGGGCACTCCTTTAACAACTATGGACTTTGGAAATTCACACTATATGGCATCCTTCTAGAGATCCTATAGCTTGTCTTTTTGCCCACTTATCTGAATTGGAATGCTATATCATTGGAGTTCTGCAAAGGGTGTGATGTCTGTCTATTATTCTGTCTCCATTGATGCAACAAGGGCTGCAAGCTCCCTTCGATCTGGTTAGCAAACTATGTAGAAGATACAGAGGGAGGTGGCTCTGTCGATCTCCATAGAAATTTTTATTTTCCAGTCTATTATAAATGGAAAATGCATCCTTTGTATTGGTTGTTGATGTCTCATGTAGACTTCTAGCTAAATGAGCCTTTGCAGCTATCTACCTGTAGTTGGAGCCATAATTGACAAAATAAATATGAAAGCAGATGAGGCTTTTTGCATCATGTTCTGGGGAGTGTTAGATGCACTTACACCTTTCTCTTGCACTGCAAGGAGGCTATCTAAGGTTAAGCCAAGGTTTTCATGTTGTAATAGAGACACCTAATGCCAAGGTATCACCTTCACAAATAAGTAACTAGTTACTAATGCACATATGTGATGGTTTATTAACCAGTTAGGTTTTTTTTGATATATATATATAGAATTATGCTATACTTTTGAGTACAAATATTTTGTCCTTGCTTCTTTGCTTTAGTTGCTAATGTGAATGTGATTGGAGCATCTTGTTCACCTTCACAAATAAGTAAGTAGTTACTAATGCACATATGTGATACTTTATTAACCAATTAGATTTTTCTGATATATATAGAGAATTATGCTATACTTTTAATTACAAATATTTTGCCATTGCTTTATTTGCTAATGTGAATGTGATTGGATCATCTTGTTTGATGAAAGAAATTGTTTAAACTAGAAGAACTAGTTAATTGAGATTGCTCATGCACATTTAACGAATTATGATCAACTTTATCTCTTAAATGTTTTGCAATTGCCACTTTCATTTAGTTGCCAACCACTGAAATGATAACATATGTTAGTTGACAAATGAGTTCTTCCCAACTTGTATTTAGTTAATTGCTTCATTCAATTATTGTAGTTTTTCCGGAGGTTCCATGCTGCTTATGTGGATGCAGTTTCAAACCCCTTTCATGTGCCAGGAAAAAAGATTACATCCAAAACTTTTGCAGAAAGTGTAAGCAACATTGTCAAGTCATTTGATTTGAGCTCAGCTGGCTGAATGCTTCCATTGTATGTTTAATCCTATTTTATTTCATTATCAAACTGAGAAATTGTTATTTTTCTTCACATAGGACACGAATACACTGTATTATTTTGAAAACTTGGAATATGATTTTTAACAAAGATTTACCAAGCGATTTATGGTCTCCATTGATTTGTTTCTTTTATTCTGTAATTTGTCATTCTCATGTTTTGGCATTATTCGTTTTCAAAAATCATCCTATGAAAAGGGACATTTCAATACATTATGAAAATTGTATTTATGCCCCTACAATGGGGGACAGTTTATTTGTTGTCAGTAACTTATTACCTGATGTTTTTTACTGACTGCTTAGCTTTTCATGTGTTGCCTGTTAAGTCCAAAGACATTGTGATAAGATCAATTTGAATATTGGAATTCAGAACTTGAATCGATGTAATTGATTACTGGGATGCAATGATTTGTATGGACGTTATCCAGGAGGCAAGAACTGGCAAGGTATACATCCCGCACTTGTAGTTGTATACATGGCCCTATCATGTAAATATCGAGTAGTACAGTAACGAGCAAACTTTGGGCTTAGTTTTTAACTAATGCACAAGTAGAAGCTAAATGAGCATCACTGGGAGTTAAGGAGTGCGGTAGCAGTGGTATGAAAGATGACAGTGGCGTAATTTGCCATTGTAAGACTGCAATATTCATTTTTGTAAAAGAATGTTTGAACCATTCTCTAGCTGCTGTGCATGGTTGCTCTTGCCGTTTAGCACTTTTTTTTTTTTTTTTTGCAATAATAATGATAACACTTTAAGACCAAACTTGAGCTTGTTATTTTAAAAATCAGCGTTAAATAACTATATAAACATGAGCCATTTTGTAAATCTTTTGTGAACCAAGTGAATGCGTCATGCACAAGAAAACGCCTATCATTGATTTTCCATCAACCCCATGATACAGGTTCAAGCCTCATCAAACTGTCCACCACGAAAATATTTCAAGATTTTACTCGATCAATCTCCGTTTTTGAATAGAAGTAGCACAAGCATGGTGCAGAAAAATAAATTAACAAATCAGCATATTGCAGCAACACTAAATAATGACTATGGAAAAAGATTACTTGAAGGGTGCAACCCCATGATACAATTCCAAATGAGGTTGCTGGAATACGTCACAGAATCCTAAATCAGTACATTAAAATATGAAGCAAAAGAAAATTGTATTTTTGCAGGGAGTTCATAAAAGGAGTTCCACAACTGGACAAGGGAGGATTCCTTGTAAAAACAGCCAACCATTTGCAGATGCTAGATTAAAACTCATCATCATCCTCCTCAGCTATGTGCTTTGCAAGCTCCTGCTCTTGCTGTTGTCTTTCTCTTCTCTTTTCAGCACTTTCTTTCTCCTTGTGGGAATTTGGTGGAAACCTAAGTGCACGCACTGCCTCATTATGCATATTGAGACAGAAAGCAATTCTTGAGTTAAATGCAAGTTGAGGCTCGTTCGTAGAGTAGATATCCCCAGTTTCCTTTGATACCATCCACCCATTAGCATGATCAAGAGTCGCGTCAATTGCACCATCTCGAATTGCCTTGGCTACAATACTCTCAGCATCAGCAACAGGGTTCGCAGAGTCCAATCTCAACTTCTTTGCTACATCAGCCAGTGAAATACGAGAATAAGAAATGCTGATGTTGCGAAGTCCAGTCCTTATGACATTGTGTCTCAGTCTAACAATTAAATTGTGAGTCCTATCTGTACTGAAGGTTGTGGAGAACCTCTCTGCAACAGATTTGAAGAGCTCCAGGTCCCCTATTCGAACAGCCTGAGAACACATAGTAAAGCTCAGACTCTTACTGAGTAATCATTATACACAAACCATCTATCTGGCCTAATAACGATAAAGTTAAATGCTATGAATTATCAATAACCGAAGATTACAAAAATAAATCTAGAAATCTAGCATTAATCCTTAATTGAGCATAGGATTTTTCCCTGCTTGTCATTAATTTAGCTGGAGATGAGACATGATCGTTGAATCACAAATTCCCTAACCTTGGTTCTAAACAAAAAATGATAAATCAACCAAATTAGTCAGAAATTAATCAGCTAAGCCTAGACTTACATTTGTCAACTCAAAATATGGTCTCAAAGCGTTCTCCATGCCTTTCTGCATAAAAACAGTCCTCTCAGGGATTTCCCCCAGCAGTAATCTGACAATAATTGCCCATTTGTTGCATTGCACTCGAAAACCAAGAGCTGCAACAGGGGCCTTTCGAGCAGCCTGAAGGAGGGACTCTTTTGCATCAGTGTACTCCAACTGAATTGTCCTAATCTTTCCCAAGTAAAACAGGTATCGACAGAACTGCAAGAAAAGAAAGTTATCTTAGAATGTGCAGGTTATGAGTAATCTCTTTTGAAATGCCAGTTCATCATAAACCTGCTGTTCAAAATATCAGATATAGGAGGTATCTATCTATTATGAAATTACTGTAGTACTGTTGCACCATTTCTCATACGATTTAATATTTTGATCAACTGAAATCATGATAACAACAACAATAACTTATCAACAAGTTATCAGCAGATGTCTACAGTCAAAATTCTAAAATAATGCTAAAGATGCATCATCACAAGCCAGCATAACCCTCATACTTTATCAGCCTTCTATTAAATGCCTCAAGAAGGTGATGCCAGTATTCAACATATCAGCATAACTGAAATTGAGTATGGCAAATATTACTTTCACAGCCAGTAGTAAAAGATTGTAGCATGAGAATGGCGCTTGGTTTTCACATGTGAAGACACTTACACAAGCACAGTCAAACGAGCATATGCTAAAATGAAGGACCCAATATATACAAAGCTTATTGCCGAATTGAAGAAGTAAGAAATTTGCCTGCTGATTTGAGTGAGCTTCAAATCTTGGAGCCTTTGACCTTAGCTTCTCCGCTTGATCATATAAATTGTAGTGGAGGTAATTACGAAGTAACAGGTTGAGAAGAGTTTCCTGTGTGAAAACATTATACTAATATAAGACCAAAGACATAGCCACAATGTAGTTCCGGTTGCAGAAAAACTTTACCTGGCCAAGCTCATCATGACGCAATGTTGCAATGCGGTGAAGAGCAAGAAGGTTACTGTAATGTATCAAAAATTACCCAAGTGAGATAACAAATTAGATCATATGCACATAAAAACTACGATTAAATAAACACACACAGACTCACTCATGTTTAGCAGATAAAAGTAATTAATATGATGGTATAATCAACTCACCCCCTAATTTCAGCAAGATCACCAGTGAGTTCATAGCTAAGAGAGTAATAAAAATACAGCCTGGATGCCAGAACATCAACAGTCCTCCTATTCAGATTCTTCAGCCGGGCCACGCTTGCTGATGAACAGGCTTTAGCCTATAAGATACTAGCTGATGAGTTGATATGGTGATTTCTAACAGAAGGTGAGAAAAAAAGTGTGACATGTAATTGAGGCAGCTTTACCTCATTATATTTCTTCTGATCAATCAGGTATATTAGAACCAGCAAATAGCAGTATATCTCAAGCTCTGGTAGGGGATGTTTCACAGGAGCTTGAGCCACAGATGTTGCAGTATCAACCTCCATTTCATGCTCATCTTCCTGTCACCAATGTCAAACAGTCGAAATGCCAATCACACCAATTCACTCCACTAAGAAAATTGTCATAGTTTGATAGGGAATTCGCATCGTAACATTAAACATCAGCTCCTAGATTTCATTCCAGCACTAACTAATACTAAGTACAAATGCATAACCAACTGTTAACATTGTCAATGAATACAACTAAATTCAGCTAAAACCACTGCTTATGCCACAAAATCTCGCAACTCTATGATTTCTGCTGTTAACCGTACAAAACCCCACAAGCCAAAATTTGAGATTCAGCAATTTGAAAGGGCATTAACGGATATTAAGGAAAAAAAAAAAAGAGCCAAAACCCCGAAAGCGGTATCAGAAAAAGAAAAAACCTTAGGGAGATACGAGGCGAGCCGGATATGAGGCTCGGATGCCGGAATTAGAGCGAAGCTTATGAAGGAAGAGAGCACTTGAGGCTTGAGCTTTCGCCTAAGGGCCATGGTGAGGCGCACAGCGCGCACAATCCGGCGCACCTCCCGGGCATAAGCACCGGTCTCAATCAACGTAGCAATCTCCTTCAAATCTAAGAAAACCCCAAAATCTCAAAATCTAAGCAACAATATCACAAATTGAAAAAAAAAAAAAAACCCATTAATAAAAATACGCTGGAGAGTGGAAGGGGAAGACGAAGAGGCGGAGTTGGAGGGAGCAGGAAACTCTTTCATCTCCACGTCTTGAGTCATATTGAAGCAGAAATAGACGTATCTGATCTAACTTGCGTTAGCACTCGGATTATAAGAGAGAATGAAAAACGAAATTGAATATGAGAGAAGAGAGTGAAACTGACCTTGATTTGATTTGGGAAAAGAGAGATTGAGAGAGAGAGACGCCCAAAGGTATATTGTGTTAGACCTACTTTTCTTTTCCTGCAAGACTATCAAAGATATCGAAGGTGAGGAAAGAAGAAGAGAAAGGACGATGCCGAAACGGTGCTGTTTCAATGCGTTAAACCTTGCGTAAAGTTTAAAGGTGTTGTGTCAAATAAAAATCAAATTTACAATTGGGTGAACTGATTAATAGTTGAGCAGGGGCAAATTTGCCTCACGTACTTATCGCGAGTGTTCAGTGTGACATCTTACATTCTTTTTTATCAGAAATAAAATATATTAATTAAAAGAAGATTGAACTCAAAATATAGTACAAAATACAGAAGATCTCTAATATCTATTATCTGGGATTAAATCCAATAACATTTAAACAATAAAAATATTTACACGGGTAAATATAATTTTGAACAATTTCTCCAGTAATTTCATTTGCACTGTCGGCCAATATGCATAAAAGCGATGTATCTCTTGTGTATGATGATGACCATGAGGATGAAGAAACTAGCTCCCACATAAGTATAATTTATACAGAACTGATATGAATGATAGATTTTCATAACCTGAAGCAGTCATAATATTTGGATGAATTAGCTGTAATGACATCCTCTAGTGCATGACTTGTCTCTACTAGTAAGTTTTTTTCCCTTCACAAAGATACATCTGAAAAAACCACACAAGTATAATTTACTTAACTGATCTGAATGATAGATCATCATAACCTGAGCAACTATAATATCTGGATGAATTAACTGTAATGACGCCCTCTAGTGCATGACTTGTCTCCACCAGTAATCTCCTCGTTTCCACTAGTAATCTCCTCATCTCCACAAAGGTACCTTTGAGAAAATCAGCACACAGACAATCATTGTCTAGACTAAGAAGCAAGCTGGAAACAAGCTGACACAGAAGAGAGTGAATCCCACATAAAGCAAAAACCCACAAAATAGAGAAAATTCAAATCTCCATAAAGGAGTTTGTGACCAAAATCAATCTAAACAACACTCAAATAACATAAAGAAAACTAAAATATATACACAAGAGGGGAAAGGAAGGAAAAGAGAGCCACCATCGATGGTCAAAGACCACCAATGGCTGCTCCCTTGGTGGCTTGCTATAAGATGCGAAACTCAAAGAAAGTTGCATTGAAAGAAAGATAAAAGAAAAGATTTTTTGACATCTTACATTTAATTATAATCAATTTAACACTTGACATTTGATTTTTAGTCAATTAAAACCTTATAATTTTATTTTTATCTAATTAAATATGTGATGATACATAAATGAAAAGTGTGAGGGACGCCTTATGACTTGTATTAAAAATAACAAGTGAACTCACTTTTTAATGATGTGGACTCTTTCTCTCTCTCTATCTCTCTCTGTTTTCAAGTATAGTTGTAACAATTACAACTTATATTCTCTTTATCTATAATAGAGAACAACAATCTAAATGATCTTAAAGAAACTTAAGCTAAGAAAATCAATGTCACAATACAGTTGTTACATGCCTTGAAGAATAGATAGTTGTTGAAAGGTAAGAATCAATGTTAACTTTGTCCTAACTGTCAATACATAAGAATAATGTTCTGAAAGCAGGTTTATTGTGAATAGTGAAGATGTTTTGGGTGTTTGCTAATGGTATGGGTAGGTATTTTAGTGATTTGCTTTGCAATATGAGGCTTTTATTTATATGCATGAAATTATTTATTTTTATTTATGGAATGGAATCTTTACTTGAATTTAGTGCAATTGTGGTTTCGGTTTGATTAGCATTTTTTTTTTCTTTTTGGTTTGCTAACGTAGAATGGGGAACATCTTTGTGGACTTAAGATGGCACCACGTTGGCTTGTTAATGATTAATTGTAAATCTAGGTACATTGGGGGTATTGTTCATGTTGATAAGTTGTCTGTGTGAGAGTTGAAATGCTATATTAGGAATATGGGGCATAATGAAGTCAAAAGGTTTTCTCTTTCAAAGCACATTTCAGTCAAAATTTGTAAAGATTAGTGATGATTAAGTGTTAGTAGGCATCAATGTGAAGGATGGTGATGTTCTTGATCTAAATCTAGACCATATTGTGAAGACGATAGAAGTTGTATTTCAGATTTCAGATGATGATGACAAAGAGATTAATGTTAGGGTTAGGGAGAGAGAAGGTGTAAATGTTACTTATAAGGCAAAAGGATTTGGTCTTGATATTAAAGAAGAAAATGAAAATAAAATGAGGATGAAGATGAGGTTGCATGTGAAGATAAAAATGAATTAAGTGAATTTAATAATGAAGAT
This sequence comes from Omphalea diandra, assembly GCA_949677035.1. Lineage (NCBI taxonomy): Eukaryota > Viridiplantae > Streptophyta > Magnoliopsida > Malpighiales > Euphorbiaceae > Omphalea > Omphalea diandra. The sequence goes on along the minus strand of CATIWR010556368.1, from coordinate 7,776 downwards.
GTTAATTATGTTTTGAAGATGAAGAAAGTGAGAGTACATATGATAATATAAAATCATGAAGAGATTAATGAGAGTAATCTAGATGAATAACTAAGAGCAACAAGAGAAAATGTTAATAGAGCAAATAAATGTAAAGTATCTGATAACTAAAATGGGGAGAATTTCCTATTGGTAAGGCATGCATTGATGTAAGGTATGAAAATGTTGAAAGGAAAAATATATATTTTGGGAATACTAGTGGAAGTGAGATATATTATAGCTCAAATCCTAATAGTAAGAATTGAGTAATGAGGATGAAGATGAGGTTGCATTTCATAATAATGGTCAAAGTAAGAAGCAAAGGTTAATCCATTATAAGCCTAACACACATATCCCTTATTAAGAGCTTTGAATGATTTTTGTTAATGTTGAGCAGTTTAGGGAAGTAGTTAGGATATATGCAGTTTACAGAGGTGTTTCACTTACAATAAGGCCTAATGAGGTAAAAAGAGTTAGAATGAAATGTAACAAAAAGGGATGCCTTTGGGTGTGTTTGCAAGTATAGAAGGCAATACATAGAATTTTACCATTAAGACAAACAATAGTAGATAGGTGTTACATAACTAATAAAAATAAGTTATGCAACTCTAAATATATAGCCAGACACTATAAGGATAGAATTTTATCATAACTTGGTATCACCTAGAGCCCTTTAAACATTAAGGATAAGCTAAAGTTGCATGTTGGCTTAACCATTTGAAGGAGGGTAAAGATTAAAGTGATTAGAACCATGGTTGGAGATTATAGGTTATAATTTACACGATTATATGATTATTTTGAGGAGATAAAAAGATCTAATCTAGGAACAACTTGTTTTTCCAAAGGAAAGATAATTAGAAAGGGTAGACAACTATTTAAAAGATTTGATATGTGCTTCCATGTATTGAAGACTGGATTTCTTAAAAGATGTAGACAAATTTTAGGATTTGATGGGTATTTTTTGAAAGGTCTAACTAAGGTCAATTACTTGTAGCAGTTGTTAAGATGGCAACAATCAAATGTATCTAGTTATTTGGGCTATGGTTGAGGTTAAAAATAAAGAAAATTAGAAGTGGTTCATATCTACTTTAAAGATGGACTTAAGCATTATAACTATTGATACTTGGATTGTAATTACAAACATGCAAAAGGTACGCATGCTTACATTAAACACTTAAACTTTATATATATTTGAATTCTTATTATTATGAAAAGCTTATATAAAATGTGTTTTATTCCAAGTTTGATACTAGCCATAAAAGAAGAGCTACCATTAGCTAAACATAAAATGCGTGCAAGACACATATGGCAAAATTAGAAAAAGAAATGGAAGGGGAAGGAAAGGAGGAAGAAATTTTAGGAAGTTGCTTAGTCCACCTTTGAAGTCCAATTCAAAGATAAGTTAAAGGAACTTAACAAGTTAGGCTATGGTTGTGTCCAATATTTGCTCAACTACAATGAGACTACTTAGTGTAGAGCCTACTTTAGCTTTAACTATAACTGTGATACTATTGATAACAATATGTTTGAAACCTTTAATAGGTGGATTCTAATTGCTAGGTGTTACAACATAATTACAATGCTCGAAACAATTAGAGTGCTAGTTATGAATAGGATTAGGGACATGAAAGATTTTGTAGAGACTTGGATTACAAACATTTCACCAATTGCAACGACCAAACTAGAGTCAAATGCTACACATTATATGAAGTGCCTATTAATTGGAATGGTGACTATGAATTTAAGATTATTGATGGAGAGTATAGACATATAGTGGGCCTAAAGATGTAGAAATATACATGTAGAGCATGAGAGCTAAAAGGAATACCATGTGCTAATGTAATATGTGCCATGCATCACAAAAATTTGGGACCATCAGACATTTTCCCCATTGGTATAGGAAAGAGACTTTTTAAAGTCATATGACCATGTAATATAACCTATAGAGGAATGAAGTTGTGGCCATAATCAAATTATCTTACAATAGAGCCTTTAAAAGTGAAAAGGACAACTAGAAATCCAAGGCTAAATAGGAAAAAGGATAAAGATGAATCAAAGAAAAAACTTAGTGAATAATTAAGAAGAGGAATTCAGATGACATTTTCCTTATGCTAAAAAAAAGGGGGCCATAATAAGCAAGATTGTCTAAAAAGATCAAAATAGGTGAATTTAGTTATTTAATCATTTATGTTTATCTTACAATGGATGGTTTTGACCGAAAATAATTATTTTTACTAAAGAGTAAATGATAACATTCCTACTCAATAAAATCAACTTAGCTCTTCAACAACACATGATGGATCTATAATACGTGACATAGGTTAAAAGATTTTAATTAGTTTATTTTCCATTATATTGTGTGTTATGTGATGAACTCGAATAACTTTAATAACCTCGATCATTTAATAGGTGCTAGAGGTGGAAAAAAGTGGTAGAAGTGGCAAGAGTGAAAGAAGTGGAAGGGGTAAAAGGGTTGAAAATGGTAGAAGGGATGGAAGGAGCGTAGGTGGTGTTGATGTTGCAATTAGAATGGAAAAAGCTTATATTAGTAGTGGGAATTCAAGTTCAATGCTTGCTAAAAAGGGAAAATGTGTTGCTAATGTTGATAAAAGGCCAATAACTCTAACAATAGTGCCATCCATTAAAAACCAAAAATAATCTAAGGTGTTGGTCTCATATATGACGAGAAAATAGGAGGAATCAACTTTAATATAAGTCATCTATAATCTTATAATTCTATAAATGATGTGACTCTTTAATTTTAAATGTAATGCAAACAATTTTTAGTCTTTCAAGGGTTATAAGTCAACCTATGATTAAGAGATCAATTGAAGCCAACATTGATTTAAGTTACTTTATGGTTTGAAGTGACAAAACAAGTTACAGTAACCACCACGCGATTTCAACAATAAAGAGGCATCCACCTTATAAATATGAGACACAATGCAGAAAGTAAACACAATACAAGTCTGGATCTTAAGGAAGCAACATTATTGGACATGAATATATACAATAAAGTTCAATTGGTTTTTTAGATGAAACTTATGATTTTTTCTTGGTTAACAAACTTAATCTATTTTATTAGGTTATGATATTGTAATGACAATTTAGGGAGAATGTAGTTACTTCTTCAAATGTAAGGTGACATATTTTGTTGAATTTCTCTTCTACAATGACAATTTCACATTTTGTCTCATTTTTTTATTAGTTTATATCTCATTTCACATTCCACAAAATAATGTTATTATCATAAATGCAATAACTAGCATCACTTTCATTCCATAAAATATGATTTCATTATATAACAAATGTAACAACTAGTGTCACTTTCATCACAAAATATTATCCATCCATTTACATCAACTAATACTACTAATCCCCCCTGCCCCCTAATATTGGAAAATTCTACCTCAACTTAGCATGGACATGTCCATTTCATCCTAGTCTTCAACAGAGAAACACAATTACACTGACACATATCAAATTAAACATGTTTTTTCTAGCTTTTTTTTTTTTTTCTCTCCCACTTCTTTCAACCTATGGAGCAATCTTATAATCACATTCTTTGCAAGTTCTGGTATTAGAAGGTCAACCTAAAGGATTATAAACTTCTCTTCTATGTTTTAATAATAAAAAAAAACAACAAATTATTTTTTCTTCTGTTTTCACATAAATTCCTAAACTAACTCATTAAACCAGATTGTGAATACATACTTACCCCATAACTCGTGCAATTAAAGAACCTTTTCCCTATATTTGATTTAGTCCAGAAACACCCTAGGGCAGTAACTTCTCAATAATGGTAGAACGGGATTGTTACATCAATTATTTCCATTTATTGAAAAATTACTCACAAAGCCTAAGAGTAATTAACAAATGAATAAGAAAAGAAGAGATATGTTGTTTCAATTTCACTCTTACACATGTCAATTTGCCCAATTTTATAGACATTATTAGCCTTACTGTTATATCCTCAAATAGAGAGAGAGAGAGAGAGTACTATTATATTAGTTTATTTTTCTTCATATTTTTTTATTTTTATCTACATTATTTAGTTGTTTTATGTGCACACTGCTTCATTACTTAAGCATTATGTGACAATGCATGTAGGATTTTAATTGACTTAAAGTCAAACATTAAGTGTTAAACTGATTATAATTGAAGGTGATGTATCACACTAATCAATCACAAAAAGTATAGTGGGCAACTTATAGGTTTGGACATTGAGTAGCTTTGTAAACCAAACAAGGAGCCAAATACATAAATTTCCCCTTTATCTTTTTGCAAAAAGTCATTTTGATACCTTATTTTTAATTATGATCTATTAGACATTTAAATTTTTTTACTTTTTACCTATTAAATATTCATTTGATAAACAAAATTAATATGAAAAGTAAGCATCCATTTCAAAAACATTATCATGTAGCTTACTATAATACCCTTATCTTTTACATTTTGTTTTTGCACACCATATCTCACTCTGCTCAATTTCATCTCATCTCACCAGATTAATTAAATATTCTCTCTCTCTCTCTCTCTCTCTCTCTCTCTCTCTCTCTCTCTTTATATATATATATAAAATGAAAGAATAATATAGCAAAATCAATTACATCAATACATAAAGCTCTTAATAATAAGAAAAATGAAGAAATTCATATATTTAAATAATCAAGAAAATTACACACCAAAATTGCTAAATAAAGCAAACTCAAAAGATTTCATGATAGATCCTAAGAGTCAAAATTAAAATCAAGATGAAAAACTCCCAAAAATAGCAGGCTCTTTCAAAAACATTATCATTTAGCTTACCATAATACCCTTATCTTTTACATTTTGTTTTTGCACACCATATCTCACTCTGCTCAATTTCATCTCATCTCACCAAATTAATTAAATATTCTCTCTCTCTCTCTCTCTCTATATATATATATATATATATATATATATATATATATATATATATATATATAAGAAATAAAAATAATGAAAGAATAATGTAGCAAAATCAATTACATAACAATGCAGAAAGCTCTTAATAATAACAAGCAAAATGAGGAACATCCATATATTTAAATAATCAAGAAAATTACACATGAAAATTGCTAAATAAAGCAAACTCAAGATTTCATGATAGATCCTAAGAGTCAAAATTAAATCAAGATGAAAAACTCCAAAAAATAACAGGCTCTATCTCTCGTTCACCTCTTTCTTTGTCTTCAGCTATGAATTTATGGAATGAAGGGAAATTAAGAAAATTTCAATTGGTTTGGTTATGGCCAGTTGGAACCCAAATAGCTCGATTGTGTTTTTTCTGTTAAAATATAAACACCAACATAAAAACCAAAACATAAATTTTTTTCAAAATTTTAATTTTGGCTTGGATGGTCTTCTAACATTCTAAACCAAAAGAGGAGAAGGAGAGATTTATAAAGACTAGAATAATGACAATTCCTTTTAAGATTTCTATCTTTCTCAGTTTGGCTTTACTCATTATCGTCTTGTCATGGCTTTTGAAGCTATAGCTAATGAGATCTCATCTCATCCCCATGTCAGGAGCCACAACTAGCATGATTTTGTTATCACTCTAGTATAAGCTGGTTTGAATTGATTGGTCATTGCTCCTTCGTAGTTGGCATGTTCCTTGAATATGTAGATAAATAGTAAGTGTTGGATGTAAAACCCTTGTAAGTGCACAAATCACCTAAAGTAATATACTGAAAAGTAGAAATCATTCCCATGAAGACTGATTTTCATGAGTATCAAAGAATTAAAATTTCTTATTACCTAGCAATTGAATAATGAAAAATAATAAATCTAAAAAAATAGTTGAAATTTTAAAATAAATTAAAACAAAATTTAAATGAAGAAAACACTTATGTAAAGTGATTTCTAGGAAATTCGAGTTACATCACAACACTTTCACGATTACACAAAGAATTTTATTTCTCAAGTGAATGAATTATCCTTGAAGATAGATTTCCTAGATTACACAATAATCTCTCTTAAGCAAAATTGGATCTACTACTACTGAGATTATGCCAACTCTCGTGGTCACAAAACTCAATAATAATGCATTAAATTCTGTGAATATTCCTTGAACATCTTTAAAGGTTAATCCTACTCTCGTGGTATTAATTCTCTTGTTCAGTATGTTATGACTAACCCTAGACTTCCACTTACGCTTCATGATCTAGGATCCCAACCCTAAATATATGTGACCATCATACATATAAGTAAATTAAGCTTAAACACATTAAATCAAGGAAACTCAACACTTTTGAAATAAAATGTCTTTATATAATCATAAAAATGTCGAGCTTTCGCCCTAATCCCTAGAATGGAAAAGTTAGTTCATTTTAAGAGAAGAAGAAACAAATTGAAGAAACCCATTGAGTTAGAAGAAGAATCCATAAAGAGAATAATCTCGCCCTAAACAATGAATCCTAAAGAAAAACTCTCTCAATCACTTGAAATTTTTCTCACAAATTTGAGTTTATCTATATCCAAATTCTTCTCTCAAAATTTGCCTTTCGTCTGCCAAGAATAATCCCTCCAAAATGGTCTTCTTGATGATTAAACCAAGATCTATAATCTCATGAGGCAATATATCCTCACTGATCTGCATGATTCGATGCATGGGCCATGAAACTGCCTATGCACTTAATTGTTGTTGTGCTGCTATGCTACGCATAGGTCAACTATGTGATCTTGCATGACCCAATGCATGGTTCATGCAATAGCTCATTCAACACTACTGAAAACTGCAATTTAACTCATTTTTAAGAGATTCATATGCAAACATAAAAGAGACATAAATTAACTTATTCAAAATAAAAATACCATAAAGACTAAAAAAATTCTTAATTCCTAACCTCAAAATATATACTAAAAGAATCCCTATCAAACTCCCCTATAGTTGGAGTTTTTCTTGTCCTTAAGCAAAAGGCAATCAAATAAAAGAATCTATCAACTCAATAATTGTAAACCATTGAATTTAGGAAAATGTCATAACAACAACACATTATAAACTTATAACAAAATTTTAAACATTTAATTTCACTTTTCAAAACTTAGCAAACAATTGCAAGTATAAATCAACTAAAAAAATCACAAAAAGCACAATACACTTGTCTCTCTACTAATGTAGTTTAAAATCAAACATCATACAAGTTAGTGTTGTCAAAACTCTTCATAACATAATGTTATACTAAATTTCATAAGCATGTACACATGTAATCAATCTCCACTAAAGTAATTGCACAAATTAATTAAGGATTAAAAGGTCTTTATTGTCTTATAACATGGCTAAGGGTTAATGACTTACCAAGGAAAGGATAAAAGGTACAAGTAAGAGAATTTCAAGATTCATATTTACTCAAGCAATACTAAAAATTCCCATATGTTTTAAAGTTTTCCCACTCAACCAACCTCTCCTACTACATTCTCAACAACAATTACCCCCATTTATTATAATTCTATACAAACTCATGAGCAATTGAAGATAAAATGCTTTTATATAATTGTGAGCCCAAAATAATGCCAACTTTAAGTCAACAAGACTTCACAATTTCTCAATTTTTCTTTTTCTTTTTCTTGAAATAAACTAAACAATGATATCCAAGGTTGTCAAAATCGAGATTTTACCCTAAAATCGGTAGAGGACCCTAAAATCGAAATCGTAAAATCGGATCGTAAAATCATAAGATTTTACAACATAATAAAATATCATTTTAAAATATAATTATACATATATAAAAA
>CATIWR010556364.1:0-40050 GCA_949677035.1 Omphalea diandra | reverse complement strand
TATATATATATATATGAAATTTATCTGTATCTAAATTTGTTATGCCCAACTATAAAGAGATACTATGTCAATAAAAATTGCATCTTGACTATCATGAATCATCTATTTCCTTACAAAACACATTAGGGAGAGATTAGAGAAATGTGTAATGTTAGAGACCCTTAAGGATTACTGTCAAAATACTTCATGAGAGAAAGGGAAGTAGTAGAGGAGGAAGAAGAGGAAGTTCAATTAGATTGGGACTTTTTTGAATGACCTGGAGAAATGTTTAGATTAGTGAGGAAAATTCTCGAGTAGGAGAATACTTTGAGATGCCTAAGAAAAAGAGTTACAAAAATAAAGAAGAAGAAGAAAAAGAAGAAGAGGCCTTAGTCTTCAAGTTAAGAGAAAGAAAAAGAGTACGACCTCATTTTGACCCTGCAAGGGCCATGGGATAATTGGCCTTAAGAGAAGAATGAGAAACTTGAAGAGGAAATGAATAACTTGACCATAGAGGAATTACTCAACTATCAAGAATGGAGAGCAAATGAGCCAAAAGTTTTGTGAAAGGAAGATACTTATAAATCAAATGATTTAAAGTTCTTTTAAAGGCATGATTAAAATATGTGGCTTAAAGTTCTTGTAAATATATGGATGATAAAATTTATGAAGGGTAACTATCTGAGGAGGTTGGCGAAGAGAAGGATGAGCTAGTTGGGATTTGTGGGAGAGATTCTTATAAATTAAAATGAGGAGTGACATAATAAAGTAGCAGATTGAGTTAAAAGTAATGTATAATGCTAAGGAGACATTTAAAGAGGGTATTAAATAGCCAACTAATAGTATTTTGAAAGTCCTCCCCAGTCAAACTAAGGAGAAAGAAGAGATCGCTCCCATAGGATAGAAGGGAGAAGATAAAAAATAGTCTAACATAGAGGAAGAGACTTAAACCTAAGTCATACCCGTAAAAGCATTCCCTACTGATGACATTACAGATGTTCTTATCTTTAGTCTATTTGAAAATAATGATGTATTCATAAATTCAAAGCAATAAATGATAAATTTGCCTACTTGTATGATGTTTTCGTTGATAGGATAATGGATGACATGCATCATTTCATGATCATCTTTAACATTAATTCTATGTATGGTATTTTTAATCTTAGCATATAAAAAATCTTAAAATTTTGCTAATCACAAATGACATTACCAAAAGAGAGAAGAAGATTTGAGCAGTTATTAAGGAAGTACCAATGAGTCTTCACATAGACCTATGAGGGTATGCCAGAGGTTGATTGATAAATTGTTGAGCACAAGATTCCTATCTATCAACCCTTAAAATTTGTGAAATAAAAGCTTAGGTGGTTGTGACTAAGATGGGCATAGTTGATTAAGGAAGAGGTAGCCAAATAGTTGAGAACCAAATTTCTCAAGGTTGTGGACTACTTAGATTGGTTGGCTAATGTAGTACTAGTGCATAATAAAGATGGCTAGGTAAGAATATGTGTTGATTATTAGGGCCTAAACAAGGCCTACCTCAAAGATGACTTTCCATTATCCTATATCGATGTACTAGTGGATAACATTGCTACTTGTGTCATGTATCTATTCATGGACAAATTCCTAAGGTACAATCAAATTCTTATAGCTATTATGAACAAGATCAAAATAACTTCTATCATGGAGTGAAAAACTTATTATTATCAAGTGATGTTGTTTGGCCTAAAGAATGCCTAAGCAACATATTAGCAGATGGCAATAATGTTGTTCCTTAATATGATATATAAAAAGGTAAAGGTCTATGTCAACGTTATGATGATCAAGTTAAAAACTTGCAAGGGTCACTTTGAAGTGTAGGAAAAGTTTCTATAGAGGGTAAACAAATACAACCTAAGGTTGAATCTAAAAGAGTGCATGTTTGGAGTCATTTTGGAAAGTTACTAGGTCAAGTGGTATGCAAAAAAGGAATTAAGGTGGATCTAGATAAAGTTAAGGTCATCCAAGAAATGTTATAACTTAGAATAGTTAAAGAAGTTCATGAATTTTTGGGATGTATTCAGTATTAGAATAGTGAAGGAAGTTCATGAATTTTTTGGATGTATTCAGTACATCAACCAATTCATAAGATCAACCCCAATCTATACATCTTTGAGATTTTAAGGAAGGATCAACTAGTAATATGGAACAAGAAACACTAGTAGGCCTTTAGAAAGATTAAACAATACTTATCTAATCACTTAGTGTTGAGGCTACCAAATCTAAGAAAGTCATTGATTTTATCCTTAATGATAGAGGATAAGTGTGAAAGTCTTGATTTCATAGTTGCACTCCAATAAGTGAAATCTTACTTGCGACTCTTAGCCTTTTGTTGATGATAAGGGGGCTGAGAGGACAAGGGTCGTACATTGGCACAATCCTGTTCAATGGAACAATTTTGGATCATCTAGAGATCCTTAAAAGGCTTCATGATGAAAAAAAACCTTATTAAAATAAAGTGTCCAATAAAGGAATGTTGTGAATTATAATGGAAGAGTGTTTGGAGAATATGTAACCCCAAAACATTAGACTTACTTCTCTACTTTGAATGATGTGTTTTAAATGATAACAAAACTATAACAAAGAGAAGTTTTAAAGTTTATACTTTAGTGTTTGTTTGTTATGTTGATCAGACTCGACAAATGTTAAAAGGGGAGATTACTGTGAATACTAGGAGAGAATGTTTAGAGCACATGTGACCCCAAGACTTGATGAATGTTAATGGGCAAGAACAAGTTCAATGGGCTTTATGTAAATTCAACGGGCATTGAACATCTCCCAAAGGCGTTAGACCATTGAACGAGCATTGAAAGTTAAGTAATGGATGTTAATTGGATGTTACTCTTTTGCTAAAGTCTTCTGGACCTCACAACAGGCGTTGTCCCTTTGTAACAAGTGTTGGAGAAGTACTTTAGGTTGAGCTATGTTAGGCCTCACCACAAGCATTGAAATTTCATAATGGGTATTGATCTGAGCTAGCAATAAACATTGCAGATTCATAACAGGCATATAAAAAGTGTCTAAGTCTGAGCTAAACCTTTTGAAACCTAAAATAGGCATTGGCCCTTCTCAATGGGCATTAAAGGGAGTTTCCAATGAGTATTGTGAATTACACAATGGGCATGGAAAACAACTATACAAAGTTTGAAAAATAGAGCATGAAGTTCAAGCTTTTTGAAAATGAATGGTGGTCATTATTCTCTCTCTAATAGGCATTATAGTCAAAGCCAAGGGGTAATGAAAAATATTTAATAGGCATTAAAAGTTACCATTATAGGTCCAATTAGTGTTGATGAAGAATAATTGGTGTTGTCATCTTCAATAGTTGCTTTTGCAGAAAAGCTATTAGAATGACCATCAACTATTCCAACGACTAGTTTTGGATCTTGGCTATATAAGGAGAATTTTTGGAGTTTAGAAAGTTTAGAGAAAAGGTTAAAAACCTTGTGAATAAGTGTGAATACCTTTGTAACACTTTGTGCAAAACTTTTTTCGTGGTGCCTTGTATTTTGGGTAAAGTGAGTTTGTTTTTGTTACTCTTTTTAAGAGTACATTTTTTTTAAGCATTGATCGTGTATTAACTACCTATTTGAGAGGCATAGACACTACTTTGATCTTTCCTTGCTAGTCGTTGTAAAGGTTGGTATTGGGCTTAGAAAAATACTAAGGGATAGGTTCTTTTTGAGTTTGTAAAAGGAAAGTTTATCCTTGAGCCTGTAAAAGGGAAGGTTCTTCCTTAGCTTAGAAAAGGAAAGGTTTTATTCTTGAGCCTGAAAAAATTAGATAGGCCTAAGTTAAAACTTGAAGAGTGGAGTAGGAAAGTTATCAAACCATCATAAATCCTTGTGTTGATTTATGTGTTTATAGTTTCCATTATAGTTGTCTATGGTTATGTTTTTTGTTTTCGATTACAACCTAATTCACCCACCTTCCTGGGTTGCCTCATCGTCACTCAGTCCATTAGGGACTAATATAGGGTAATACTTTAGTATTACCTCTAGAACTTGACTAGAGTCATTCAATTTTGGTTAAGATAAAATTATAGGTGAAATGGATCCTAAGCCTAATAGTTCAATCTAGAAGGCCCAATCCATCTTCACCACTTTAAAGATTAGGTTTGAGATTGGGTACAATGTTAAGAATAAGTTTAACACTTTCAAACTGCTCAAATTTTATGATTTAGCCTTCAAATATATTCGGTTCATAATTAAAATTTTAGCCTTTTTGATTAATAATCATATAGGCAACCCTAAAACATTCATATAACATATTTTCATCCATTCACAATGTTCAAACATGTATAAACAATCACCGCAAGGATGGGGATACACATGTGATCATAAAAGGGGATTATCATACAATTAACTAAATAAATATAAAACATACATGGATTAGACCATTCCAAACTACAAAAGAAACACAAATTGATCTTCAAAACATGGGTTAAATAGAAAGGAAAACAACCGTTAAGTTTACTCAAAGTGCATAACTAAATAGGAAACATATTACCTTACCCTTGCCATTTAAAGTCCTAGTCCATTTAGCCTATATTATTCAATGTCATTTACCATTTTAAGAGTTAATGAAGGATCTTATTCTACTATCCATATTCGCCATTAATCACATAAAATAAAAAATGAAGCACAACATATGATAATGTATTATAATGGCATCAATGGATAAGAAATTATAAGATAAGTGTGAAAATAAAGGTCAAGGAACACTAGAGTAAAATATAATGATCAAAATGAGGGGTTATAGAATTCTATGATTCTCTCATAATCTATTCAAAGTGGTGGGATATTGTAAGGGCAATGCAAAGATCACTTGTAGCTGTGAATAAGGCTAGGATGTTGATCGTATCTAACTTCACAATGTGGGTTAAATGTAAATCAATCAATAAATTCAAATTCACTTATTATCTTTGTCCCTTCAAACTTTTCCTTAAAACCCACATTCCAAGAAACTCATAAAAGGACAGTAATGAAAGTAATATAATACATAAAGTGTGTGCGGATATCGTCTCATAGAGAAAAGGGTAATAAACGTTGGAATGAGTGGCAAATGAGTCAACCCAAAAGGGCGGTGAATTAGGTTATAAATAAAAATACAAACACAAACAAGAATAGTAAAAGCAAGCAACATATATAAGTACAATGATTTATAGTGGTTTGAGAACGTGCCTACTCCACTCCCCAAGCTCTCATTTAGGCCTTTCTATGATTTTTTAAAGCTCAAGAAAAACTTTCCCTTTTCTAGGCTAGCTTAAGAAGAACCTTTCCTTTTCTAGGCTCAAGGACAACCTTTACAATCACTCTCTTTTACAAGGAATAAGAGAGTCAATCCAACCCTTAGTGTTTTTCTAAGGTGCAATACGAACCTTTACAACCACTAGCAAGGAAAGATCCAAGCAATGTTAATGCCTCTTAAATTAGGCAGTAAATACACTTTGAGTACTTAAGAAAACCTACTCTCAAAGAGTTACAAAATAATCCTTACTTTACCTAAATACAAAGCAAAACCAAAAGTTTTAAACAAAAAACTAGCTAGATGATCTCTAGTTATTTATAAATGTTCTACAAAGTTTCCAACCTTTTTATGTTCTTCAAAAATGCTTTTTATATACCAAAAATACAAAACTAGCCATTGGAAAGGTTGATGTTCAGTCTGATAACTTTTCTACAATACTAGCCATTAGTAGTGACAACATCTATTGATCCTTTGCAATGCCCGTTGATTTTGTAATGGATAGTTTCAATGCTCATTATTTATCCTTACACAGTTGTTGGCTTTGATCTCAATGCCTATTGGAGTATTTGATCAATGTAATTATTGATTTTCCCAGAAAACTTGAACTTAGTGCTCTATTTTTCAACAATTGCACACATGTTTCAACGACTGTTAGAGGATTCTGAATGCCCATTGGAAACTCCTTCAATGCTTATTGAGAAGGGCCAATGCTCATTTCAAGTTCCAGTAACTTTAACTCAATCTTGAACACTTTTTCAATGCCTATTACAAATATGAAATGTCTATTGCTTGGCTAGATCAATGTTAGTGGCAAGGTCCAGTACAACTCAACCTGAAGCACTTCCCCAATGCCCGTTTTGAAAGGACAATGTCCATTGCGAGGTTCAAAAAGCATAACTAGTCTAAACATTTGTCTAACGCCTATTGTGACATTCTCCATACATGTTGGAAGTCCCAAACTACACTACTTATACAAAACACTTAGGGTCATATATCCTCCAAGAATTATCACAACATTCTCCCCTATAGGAAACAAAAAACACTAAAATACAAACATTAGAATTTCTCTAAGTTTTGTCATTATTTTGTTATCATTCAAAACACAAAATTCAAAGTAGAGGAGTGAGATCAATACCTTGGGATCACATGTTCACTAAGCATTCATAATAATCTCCCCCTTTTATAGGATATAACAAATACTAAAATACAAACTTTAAAACTTTTCTAAGTTTTGTCATTATTTTGTTATCATTCAAAACACATCATTCAAAGTAAAGGAGTGAGACTAATGCCTTGGGGTCATTTGTACTCTTAGCATTCACAATAACAAGTACTGGAATATGATGATTTAACTTTTATTTAAAAACCAAATAATTAAGATGTAATCCAAAACTACTAGCATAAAGAAAATAAATTAAATTAATAATTGAATTACAAAAAGATAAGCAATTGATAAAGAATACCTTATAATAAAACACTTAGGACACTTTATCTCACTAATAAAAAGTCATTCAATGATATGTTGGATTAAGCATTGCAACTATCGATTATCTCTCTATTAACTAAGGCTTTCTTTTGAGTAATCACTTAATTTGTAACCGTTTCTCCAGATCTATCTCTCAATGTGAAATACAAATGTATTACCTAATTAGTTTTAGCAATTCTTTCAGTGATAACAATAGTTTAAGTGGGTATCTGCACTCATCAATTAACCTAAGAGAAATGATTTTAGGTATATTTCAATTTACAATCTCTCATTTTATAAATGAAACATAAGTCATATAATTGATGATCAAGTAATCATAAGCATTAAGATCCAGAATCATTTGCTTACAAAAGAACAAAATCCCAATATAGTCATTGAAATCATAAATCAATCAGTCATTATCTAAGGCTACATTAAGGTCCTAGACCAAAATATCTAGCCTAACATACTAACAAAACTAGACAAATCTAAAAGCAATAGCATCAAGACAAATCTAAAAGCAATAGTATTAGATTAAATATGGAAATCAGAAATAAGAAAAGGAAAGATAAAATCTCCTAATTGTCTTGATAGATCTTCTCTTTTTCTTCTTCCTTGATCCAATGATCTCTTGAAATCTTGCACTTGATCTTATGTTGTAGTGTGTTTCGCTTTATTTTCTTCAAAAACTCCTTTTTTGCTCTTCTAAAAGCTTGCTCAGAATGCCCTAAGTGTTGGCTTTAAATATTCCTTTAAAAGAGTTTAAAAAATAGGCTAGAAGTAGTTCACGATGGATTTAGGTCACAAGCTACGACTTTAGTCACAAGCATGACACTTTATCAAGTTATTAGGAGTTGTAGCTTGCGACTGTAGTCGCGGGTGTGATAGATTACTTGTCTTCTTCAAGCATCTAAATATCTAGCTTGGTCCTTAAAAAGTTGCCAAGTTTTTCTATTTTGGTCCTAATTCACTTTAAACTTGTTAAAATGCCTACAAAACATCCAAATGTGAGAAATAACACCAAATCATGTAAAATAACTTAATTTAAACATAGATTCACACTGAATCTAACCCAAATCTCACCAAATATCTATAAACAAATTAAGCCTAACAAAATTTTCCAAACTTGAATAATTACTTGTCTTGAAGTAACAAATAATAAATAGCCAAAATATTCATAATACATAGCCTCATCATGCTTTCAATAGTAATCAGTTAAGCACTACAAAAGACACACCAAATAAGAACTCATTTAAGTAAACAAACTTAGATTAGTTTATTATCTTAAAAATCAAACTTAGTTTATTCATGGAAAATTAGAAAAAAAACAAAATCATTGGTTTGGAAAAGTGATATTTCAACTTGCCTAGATGATATAACATTTGCCAAATGTCCCACTTATACCTCTAATGTATGGATAGATGAAAAGTGATATTTCAACTTTAGCATCTAACCTCTTCAAAGCTTCATCTTGGTCATCCATCCACTCATTGGTTTTGAAAATAAATTTCTCCATCATGACCTCCAAAATTGATTTATTATCTTGTTGTTGTTGTGTTTAAAAACCTAGGGGTACTTGTGGTCTTAAGGCATTATTCCCATTACAAGAAAATTTTAGATGACTTCTCTAACCAAGATTGTAAGAGTTGGAATAGGGATTATTGCCTTGTTTATTATTAACATTAATCACAAAGTTCACTTACTCAATATTCAAATAAGTAAATGGATTACCCACCTAACATTTAGTACTCATATGACAACCTCTTCCACAAAGCTCATTAGAAATCATTTGCATTATTGGTGAAGAGATAACATCGTAATTCATGGTATGATTTGCTTGGAAGATTAACTATTTGAGTTTGCATGGTGGTTAATTTATTAAGCTTTATAACTCTCTCTACCTTTCTTAATATGACTTTTTCAGTTAGCCATTGGTAACTATTGGTAGCCATTTCCTCAAGAAATTAGTAAGCCATATCTTTCATTTTGGGGATGAGAACTCTACCTGTAGTAGCATCTAAGGTACTCCTTAATGAAGGACTCAACCTATTGTAGAAGGTTTGTAGGATGATCCACTTGGATAAACCATGGTACAAACACTTCTTCAATAATACCTCTTCCACATCTCATAGAGAGATTCTCCTTCCATTTAAGTAAACAAAAATATGCCATTCCTTAATTTAGGCATCTTCGTTGAAGGATAAAACTTGTTTAAGAAGGCTTGTGATAGTTAATCCCATATATTGATTGAACTTATAGCTAATGAATGATACTATGACTCAGCTTTATCTCTAAGTGAAAAGGAAAACAATCTCAATTTAATAGCATCATTTGAAACTCCATTTTGCTTAAAAGTATCATAAATCTTTAAGAAAATTATTCTATGAAAGTGTGGATCTTCATATAGTGAACCACTAAATTTAGTATTTTGCACTATTAATTGATGTGGTAGTGCTATATAAATAACCCCTTGAGCATCAAGCATACAGGTTGTCAAGTAATAAAGTGTCTAAGAGTATAAATCTAGTTCCCACGAGGATCTCACAATAAGTACTAAGTTTTATGCTTCTTGTATTATCTAGAAAACCTATTTGAAAGATGGTTTAAACTAAGAAATAAAATTAAATAAACTATGAATAAATAAACTACAAAGAAAACAATTTATACAAGAAGGTAGCTAGGGGTTCAACTTCACTTGTTAACAACTTATGGTTTCTAATATTTCATTCAATTGATTCATTCATTAAGTGTTACTATTGATCACTTAGGTGATTAATTAATATCTCTTAAGTATCAATTAACATACAAGAACATGTTAACCGAAGGGTCTCTTAACACAATAGTTAAACATCTATTATTATCAAACAAAGCAAGATCCAAGTGACATTAATAAACTATTAAGATCTTTCAACATATAATAGATTAAGGGAATTATTGAAGGTCCATTTCATGAAAAACACCTCTCGATAGTCAGTTCATAAAACTCAATATGATTAAGAGCCCTTTAATGAACAATAATAAGCACACAATGATTGCTAACACAATAACGAATAAAATAAAAACAACTTAAATTAAGAAAAAAAACATAATAGTTAAACAAGATCCATCTACAACCCTAACTTAAAAATAATTAACTTATAATAGAAGAAAAAGAAGAAGAAACAATCAAACTAATGATATCGAAAGCCATGGACTTTAATGCATGAAACTCTTAAATGACTGTCCTCTTACTCTTCTTTGCTCCTAAACCCTTACTTAAATGATTTCTTGGTTTTTAGGGATGGTTATTTGATAACATAGATACCCTAAATTTTTAAGGTTTTACCTCTTTAAATAGTATTATTGAGGTGTTTACTAACCAGGAAGTTTGGGGGATTGAAAAGGAAGAGTTTGAGAGAGAATAAAAATCCCATTTTTGGGTTTCTAGGGGTGCACGACTATGCGTCAAGGGCATGTAACCCTTAATTTATTATGCCCAAATTTACTTTCTTTGGCGCATGGTCATGCAACATAACTAAGCTCAATTGTGACCCATTTTTTACCTTAAAAATTGGCAAATTAACTCAATTATAAAACATAAAAATTGTAGCAATTTGTCTTATATTTCCAATGGCTTTTGAATCACCTCATTTGAATCTTTGTAGAGAGAGATATATCCAAAATACCGAGCAATGCTCTAGAATTAGAATATAAAAATATCATGGCTTATTTCATGCTTTTTAGCTACTCTCTCTTTTTTAAACCTACAAAACATAAATTCACTTCCTTTAATACTTTTCAAATTCAAAAATAACATGAGATAACCAATATTTGGAAGGAATTAATTATGAAATATATGTAAATTATGCACTAAATAAATTCTCCTAAACTTAACATCTTGCTTGTCCTTAAGCAAGACCTAATCGTAGCAAAATCTAATAACTCAAATGCTCAAGAACATGTTTCAAGATCTTAAGGAGAAGTTTATGTCAGTACAAACTAAAATTTTCATCCGCTAAGCATGTAAACTTATGATAATAAGAAGTTCCTAACTAACATGCTTCATTTATAATCAATTAACACAATAAAGCGTGTGTGTGTGTGTCTTGGCAACATATTTCACTCAAAATTTCAACTTCTAATCATACATAACCTAAACAAGATTTAACTTGACTTCTTAGAAGTTACACAAGACCATAGGTAAAGACTATCCCACCTTTTTCCACTAATGTAGATCTTAGCAATCTAAGGATCATAAGGTCTTTTAGGCTTATAATGTAAGGCTAAGGGTAACGCTATCTAGAAGTGGTGAAGTCCAAGATAAAAGAATGTTGTTAAAACATGAGTTATATCAATAATGTAAATTGTAATTGAACTGAATTATGCATTTATCATGTTCATTCCTTGCAAGACTTAACTTACATCTTTACATATACATACTTGTTCATTATGGTTATCAATCTTTCTTTCATTTTTTTCTTTATTCTTATTCTTTTTTTTTCTTTTTTTTTTCTTTCTTTTTTTTTCCTTTTCTCATACTTGCCACCCTTAAACTTGATTTAGACTTATGCCCATAATTTTACAACTAGTATGTCTTTCTTGTAACCCTTGTAGTTATACATATAAGTAACAATTTATACCATCATATAACCATATTCTAACTCAATTTCTTGATAGGGGAGGTAATATGTTTACTTCTTCTTTTTCCATAGGTAGAAATCAAATTGTGTTGTGAGATTAGCCATATAAGTATGACATACCAATTTCGGAATCCTTGTACATAAAGATGAGGAAGTTTTATAAGGAATTTCAATCATCAATCCAATAATCCTTTATAATACTTATAACCTTGAATGGCAAAACCAACCAACTTTTCTTAGTCTAATCGCAACTATTTGAACCCCAATTTTCAAGCTCCCCTATTTTTCATCAACCACCAATCTATCAACCCCTAGAGGAAGTGTCCAACCTAGAAAGCATGTTGGAATAAATCATTATCAAAATTGATGCTAGGTTAGATCAATAAGATACGATGATAAGGAAACTAGATGCAAAGATTGATTTATTTGATTGGAACCATTCCTTCTCCATCCATAACCTTGAAATCCAAGTAGGACAAATATCTAATGCCTTCAACTTTGGATCTTTTGATAGCTTATCTAGCACCTCTGAACCTAATCTTAAGAAGCAAGTGGAAGCAATTACAGTAAGGAGTGGTGAGGAGATCAATTCAAAGGTTAAAGAAGAGAAAGAAATCAAGAATGAACAAGGTAAGGATAAAAAGCTACTCAAAGAGGACACTTTAAAGGAAGAAGTCAATCCTTATGTACCTCCCAAGCCTTATATGCCTCCTATACCTTTTCCTTTAAGATTAAAGAAGCATAAAGAGAATAAAAAGCCAATCGACGAAGGAAAACTATAAGCAAAGCCACCCATAAAGCAGGAGAGATACTTGAGCATTAATGAAAAAAAAAGAGCATGAGCATGAAGTTTGTCAATAAAAAGGAGGGAGTAATAAGCTTGAAAAATCTTGGTAAGAGATGAAAAGAGTTTTATTGTTAAGGAATTCACGGTAATTAATACTTCTACTCTTGACAATTTAGATAATTAAGGATAGTTTTGAAGTCTAAAAGTGAATAATCAATGAAAAATTCAATAACCATTTATTTGAATTAATTGAGTTAAATTTGCTCATAACAATAGCATGGTTTTAGTTGATATGTTTGATTTATAGTTAATTATCACAATAGAATAATTTGAGCACACCTTAGTGAAATATGGATTTTGAAATTGAAATTGATAATTATGCATGGTTTAGGCAAGTGGATACTTCTACATGTGTTAGAACTTGCTAGACCATTTTTAAGGAAAAATTCTAGACTTAGCAATCCTAGGGAGATGATGAGGCATTCTTTGGTTGCCCCATTATTCCCCATCCATACCTTGATTTACATTATCCCTTGTTACCCATTTTGAGCCTTATAAAAAAATACTCCTTAGAGAGTATTAATTGTCCTTCCTTCTTTAAACCATAACCCTCATTATAACTATATAACCTTATTCATGTCACACTACCAGAGGTGAACAAAGTTGTTAAGATTCTTCGCACATACGAGGAGGCATCGGGTCAACAAATTAACCTTGATAAGTCGAAGATATCCACAAGTAGGAATGTGCCTAATAGCTTCAAATAACAACTTTGTACAGGATTAGAAGTCAGGTTGGTGGATAAGAAAGATAAATATCTTGGCTTATCAACTCTCATTGATAGGTCAACAAAAAGAGGTGTTCAAAATTATCTAGGATCGGGTAATATGCAAACTGAAAGGATGGAAGGAGAAATACTATCCAAAGTTGGCAGGGAGGTATTACTTAAGTCTATTATCCAGGCGATCCCTACCACTCTATGAGCTAGTTTTTATTCCCTATTTTTGTGTGCAAAGCTATTGAATCAGAAGTAGCAAAATTCCAGTAGGGGTGCCGACAAGGAGAAAGGAAGATACACGGGGCGAGCTGGCATTGTATGACAACTTCTAAGAATGATGGGGGACTGGGCTTCAGAGACTTGCATTATTTTAATTTGGCAATGCTAGCCAAACAACTATGGCATTTAAGGGAGGAGTCTCAATCATTGGCATCATAATTAAAGAAGGCAAAGTATTTTCCACGGGTCAACTTGGATGCAGCTGGCTTAGGGTACCAACCAAGTTATCTTCAAAGAAATTTGGTGGCATCCAAATTTCTTTTATGGGAAGGCATGGCCTGGCAGGTTGGGAATGAGAGAGATATAAACACTTAGCCCGACAGATCAGCGATAAGTGATAATTTTGAGGTGCCTCAACAACTGCTAACTTATTTACTATTAAATACCTCACTATGTGTGTCTATAGATGGACATAAGGTTTGGAACACTCAACTATTACAACAACACTTTGCACCACCTGAGTGTGCTAACATTCTAAATATGCGATTGAGTCTACGGTTACCTAAGGACAAATGTATTTGCATTTTAGCAAGTCGGGGAAATTTACAGTTAACTCAACTTATCATGTTGCAAGGAATAGAGATGGGATTAGTCGAGTTGGCTGCTTCTTCTAGCATGGTTGATGCATTGTGGAAGAAACTATGGAAACTTCATGTTCCTCCAAAGGTACGCCATTTCCTATGGTGAGCATGCCATAATTCTTTGCCAACCAAACAGAATATATGTTGCAGAGAATGTCAATTTGATCCAATATATGTATTATGCGGAGAAGATAACGAGTCTTTGAGTGTCGATTTGTTGTCCAAGTGTGGTACTTATGCCCCCTTCGGCTGGATTTTAGAGATATGGTGGTGGTGGATTTCATATGTTTTTTAGGTGGCATTTTAGAACATAAACCACCTGAATTTTTAGAGCTATTTGGTACGATTACATGTACCTTTGGTACATGCGAAATCTGTCTCTTTAATCGAAACCAACCTAATCATCTGGACTGTATTACTCGGCCAGCTAGTTTAATTCTGGAATACCACAAATGCCAAGTTTCACTAGCTGCAATATTTCACGCAACAGTAAATAATGAGTTGAGAAAGCCGGTTGTGGGCGAAATAAAGCTTAACACTGATGTAGCTGTGTTTAAAGATGGGACGTCGATTTTGGATTTGTAATTCGAGACCATAACATGCAAGTACTTGTTGTAGTTGCACGTAAGGTGGCAATGCAAAGCACTAGTGCCCTTGCTAAATCATGTGCTTTACGAAGGGCAATGGAAAAATTAATGGAGTCGAGTGTGTTAAGAAGGTGGCACTCCAAAGCACTGATTGATGCAATTCTGAGGAAGTGCAGTGTGAAGGTGGAGACGAAGTGATAGTGGAGAATGTAGTTTGGCTAGCAACTGAGCTTAATATCACGTTCTTTACACATGCAGGTTGAGGTTCAAGCCAGGTTGCACTTCACTTGTTCCATTTTATTCGTACTGTTGGTGAGGAATTTGTTTGGTTAGAAGAGATGTCGGATAGTATTGCTTTATTTATGTCCAGGGATGTAAACTTGGCTTCTTGATTTCTAATGAAATTCTTCTTTATCTCAAAAGAAAAAAAAAATGGAAATAGTCAATTGTTTTCTTAGAGTGGCGGAATATATATTTCTATTTCCCTCCAAAGCCTTAATTACCCTTCTTTTTTGTGGGTATCTTTTTCCCTCTTCTTTGTTTTTAGTATTTTCTTATCACTTTATGCCTCCGTATTCAATCTACTGCCTTCTTTGTTTCTCTTCTTAAGTATGTCTTATTCTAGCAGTAAAGACGAAGAGAAAAGTTTACCTTTTTTTAGTTAACTTTTTTTAACAGAAATAGAATAACAAGAATATATTTATTTGTTTTTGTAGGGTAATCTTTCAATTTTGGTTTCATAATCATCAATTGCATCAAGGTATATACTC
This sequence comes from Omphalea diandra, assembly GCA_949677035.1. NCBI lineage: Eukaryota > Viridiplantae > Streptophyta > Magnoliopsida > Malpighiales > Euphorbiaceae > Omphalea > Omphalea diandra. The sequence continues at coordinate 24,919 of CATIWR010556364.1, read as the reverse complement.
TCTGTCTCTCCTTCCTATTTCAATTACTGGTGATCAATCCCCTTTTTTCTTTCAGCCATTATAGGAATTTATATACTTTATACATTGTATTCATTTTTCCTTTCTATTTTCTAAAAAAAAAAAAAAAAAATTGATTGTTTTCAGATTCGGTGGTTTCTCTACTTCAAATTTCTTATTTATATTTTGTGGTCTAAAGCTTTGGTCGTATATTATTGAACATTGTGAGGTAATTACTATATTATATACTCCACAATTGGGTTGTTTTTCTTTTCTTTTTTTTTTTTGGCATAATCACTTGGTATTCATTTTTTTTCTTTCTTAATCGCAATCAAACTTAGGAAAAATGTCTAAAATCAGTATGATTCTTTCTTTTAATTTTTCAACTGTAGTTTGAATATTTTGCATAGGATTTTATTTACGGATGTTGGCTATTCCTTTCCTTTTTCTTCTTCTCCTATTTATTTTATTTTTGTATTCACACATATACTTCATTAATTTCTAGGCAGATCTCTACGAGCCCATTAACTCTTTAGTTGTGCTCTACTGGGAACATATAAGTGCTCAATTTCATGATACTTTTTTGATGATTTGTAGTTTGAAAGCAATATAGCTTGTTGATCAGATATGCAGTTTTGGATTGTACTTACGATATTGGTGATGCCTTAATGTTTAATGAGAGGATTATGTCAGGTATATTTATGCCTCATTTTTTTCTTTTTTAATGGAGCTGCAGCTTTTATATGAGGCTTATGTGTCATTTGATCATAGTAAATGAATATTGTCATTAGCTTGTGACACTTTTAGAGCGAAGATTTTGAATTTGTTAATGATGAGAATTGGATTATATCTAGAATGCCTATTTAAATCTGCCATATTTTATTGGGAATGGTATTCTGTTATGCTCTCAATTTTCTGTGCATAGGCACTAATTTCGTGGTTGCGATTACTCGGTTGGTTTTCAAACTTTAGCTTTGAGGAGAGTAATAAAAAAAAAAAAAAAATTGATTTCATGCTTTGCTATTGTGGCATTCTTTTTCTTTTTGGCATAGGTTATTTAATTGTTGTTTTGGCATGGCTTCTTTGCATATACATGGTTTAGGTTAAGGCAAAGCTATTTAAACAATTACAGGATATTGCTCATATTCACGTCTTTAGTTCAATTACATTTATTAATGATTTCATTCTAGTTTACTGAGCAATTGATCATGATTTCAGTTTAGTTGTACCTCTGTTGTCAATAGATGACTTCAAAGCCAATTACTTACTCAAGAACCTCAAGAGGACTTAGCTTTGACGATGTTGATTCTAAGAGATTAACTAAATATCTTATCGCAATATTTCAAGGAAAACTAAAATTGATTCTATTGAGTTCATCATTTTCTTTAAGCCTGCATCTAAAATTGCTAGACCAGCACAAAGATCATAGCCTTCAAAATTACATGAAGTTGCACTCAGCTTGATAAGGTAAATGTTTCAAAAGCTTAAATTTGTCTCTCTTCATTGAACTCGATTATTGAAGTGTATTTTTGTTGCTTTGTAACGTTATTTTGTATTGTTTATTTTATTTATTCTGGTTCATGGTTTCTTAACTATGGCAACCATATCTAGATATGCATAGGGATGGGTTTTGTTTCATTGTTTGTTAAACAACTTTTTTGTTGTAGTTATTGACCTTTCTTTTTCGTTTTTCCATGCAAATTTATAGTGTATATCCAAAAGCTATGGAGTTAACTTTATAACTTTTTCTGTTCTATAATTAAGATTTAGGTGTAAAATTTAACTTCTATTTTGAAATTAGGATTTAGCATGTAATAATTAGAACTATGAAAGTTGTATGTCATAAATGGTTTTTTTTCTTTCAATCATTTATTGTTGGATATTGGTTAATATTAAATAAAAGTTTCAAATTTTTAAAATATATCCTGTATAAAGATGTGCTTTTTGTTGGATGCAATATATCATATTCATGGAAATTTGAATTCTTATAAGAAAATTAAAAATCCAAATTATTTTGGTATTTCATTTGTAAATAATAAAACGTGAATTTATTAGCCACAATATTTTTTTGTGGCAAGTATTATCAATCGTTAGTTATAAATTTATTTGATTTGTGGCTAGCATTTAATAGTCTTTGTCACATTATTTTATGGCAATTATTTTTGGTTTTTAGTTATGAATTTATTAGATTTATGGCTAATAATATGTTATGCTCGTCATACCATTTCCTTTTGTGCCAAAATATTTCTTTTTTAGATATGAATTTCTTACATCTGTAGCCAAAATTTAAGTAAGGCTATGAATAGCTTTTATAGCTAAATTGACTTTTTATTAAAAATTTATCTTTTTCAGGGAAAATGCGTTAGCTTCATTATGAAAAAATGAATAGCAATAATTTTTGGTGCTTAGCTATGAATGACTAGTTCCATAGCAAATTTTTAGCAATGCCATTTCTTGCTATGCCAAGTTATGGGTAATGTTGCAATAGCTAAAGTACTTAGACACAAATGTTATCTCATTTAGCTATGGCTAAATCTATAGCTACATATATTGAATGTTGTAACTGTCAATTTTCTTATTTCCCAACACTTGCATGTGAACACATAGGTTTGTCCTAAAGAATTGACTTAGTTTGTAGGACACTCACCTATGAATCTCTAAGATGTCTATAGTTTCTGATAATTTGCTCAATTTTATGATGCTTTACATGTTTGGTTGTCACTTTATTTTTTGTTTGTTATTGTTATTCTTGTACCTATGTGTAAAAATTTGAATTAGTTATAAGAAGAAATTAAGTTCATAAAATGCATACCTTTTGGCCTATGCTTAGAACTTATAGGAATTTACTCAATTATCATGATATTTTGTTTGGTCGTGATTATCAATTTATTCTTGTTTCCTTCTATCTACATATGAATATTGGATTTGTTTTAAAGGATTGGCCTTGTTTATGAGATACATACTTGTGAATCATTGTGGTATTTTGCAACACTTTGTGATTTTTTAAAATTTGTCCATTATATGTGTTGGCCCTTGTGTACCAAGAAGAGATGTTGAATTGGTGGCAAATTTAAATTTTATGGTGATTAGGTAATTAAAAGATATAAAATCAAGAAAGAGAGAAATCAAGATATAAGAGATTGATAGTAATTTAGGTATTAACCATCCTTACATCCATTCCCCAATTATCCAATTAGGTATTTCACTATCACTCAAATTCACTAGATGTTTTACAAGTTCACACCTTAACTTAGTGTTTAGCCTTACATCCAATCTAATTACACTTGTGTTTATAGTTAACACACATCCTTACAATTAATTTTCTAATTAACTAAACTCTTTACAAGTGTTTAGGCTCATATTAAACTTTTACAAAGCAATCAATACACTCTCAATAATCAAAATACAATAGCAATAAAGAAAAAGATACTTCAAAATTTAATTTGCAAGAGTTTGGATATAAGAAATAGTTGGTCTCTTGCATTTAAAGTCATATAGTGTAGTACTTATAGGTTTCAACCACCAAATAGCCTTACAATTAAACTAGCACCAAATCTCCAAAAGTTGGGTAGGAAACCTTGCATTTAATGCTTGTTTGAGGAATTTTATGGCTGAGACACTTTAATTGCAATCTCAATTTACATTTAGACCTAGGGATTTCCTTTTCACAATTATGACCTTTATATTATGTCTAATGGCTAGTGACATATGGTATTTCTTTATTTGTTCATTGGACTAGCCATTGTAATGCTCTTTTTTGGTTCATTGATCATGGTCATAACATCCTAATCTCGGTTGTGATCTTAGATTACGTTGGATTAGGGAGGTCGCGACTCCTACCACGTACTAGTGTAAGCATAAAATTCTAGACCTCTGGATGCAAAGTCTGATGATAAAAATCACAGAACTTATCACAAAATACAAGGGAATTTGCAAAAGGAAGGATAAAAGTCTTAGGAAACCTTAAAGAAGACTAAAGTTGAGCTTAAGATCAAAAGCCTAGCACTATGCCTAAGACCAATAGCCTAGGCTACTAGCTTAGCCCACTAAGGTTGTATAGCCCATACAAATGGTTATACAACCCAATCTCATGGTTGTACAACCCACTTTCAAGGTTGTATAGCCCCTCCTAAACCCTAGCCACCATAAACTTTTGAAACTAGTCCCGCTATAAACATTCAGGTTGTACATATATCCCTGACAGATGGATGTACAACCTATGCTTAGTTGTACAACTCATGTGCAAACTCTAATTTTAGGAGATTCATCTCCCCTTCTATGATTGGACATGTCCATGGTGCAATTAGAACAATTTCTGGTTTTATGCACTCACCCAACACTTATAAATATTCATTCATTTGAAGCGGAGGAGAGGCTTGAAAACCCTAGAGTTAGTCTACAAAAATTACTCCTTAAACATAAAAACCCTGACTCACTCCAAGGTAGAACTAAGGCTAATCTCTTTATTTTTGTGCATTTTGTAAGCATTTTGGATGAAAGTATTGAACTTGTGAGCCTTTGAGGGTACAAAGACACACAATGGCATCTAGGAACCCTCTCATTTTCCCTTTCTTCTTCCCATTCTCTTGTTTCTCTATTTCCAAAACCTAGGAAACAAAGGTTGTACAACCTTGCTTGTAGGCTATACAACCCTCATACTGGGCTGTATAACCTCATTTTATATAGCCGAGTTTGCCTAGTAATTAGTTTTAAAGAAAAGGGTTTTCTTCCCCTACTTAGATTTCAAGTTTTTAAAAAAAATTTTTTAATATGTTGCAACAGAAGAATAGGGGAAGGTTAAACACCCTAGGATTCTTATTTATGTCAAAAGTGGAATTTTGGAGTGATTTAAAGGTAATTTTATAACCTTATTTCTTACAATGCTTTATGTTCCTTCTTTTGTGATTATGTGTGATGTTAAAGTTTTGTTTTAGTCATCCCTTGACAGTGACCAAGTAAAGAACTTAAGATTCCAAAGATCATAAAAGTCCCTTTTGATATTATGTTTATGTTTGGAATATGTGATTAGTGTTTTGGCCTTTTAATCTCATTCATTCTTGTGTTGTATACTAACCCTACATGGTTAGTGGTACATATGGATGCCTTGCTCTTTTAGAGCTACATAAGGTGAGGATTCACCAAACTTAGGAGCCTTCTTGTGATGAGTTTTGCCTTAGGCCATTCAATATCCTCCAAATGTTTTGCATTATGTGTTTATCTCCTTCTTTTGCTTATGATTCATGTATTTTGTTTATGTTTTACATTTTGATTTGTGATGATAAAATACATTACCATGGACATTAAATGCATATTTAGGCATCTTAGCCATAGAGATATGGTAATGTTGTTCCCTTGCTTCCTCCTTTCATTTATTGTGTCTCAATATGGTAATATTGTTCCCTTTTTTCCTCATTTCATTTATTGTGTCTCTTACTTCCAACTTTTGATTACTAACTTATCCTTTATTTTGGGTGTAGGTGTTATGTTTGATTTAGACCACAAGTTGGTCTCAATGGTTACACTATATGGTCATAAATGATGGATGTATGCAAATATCCCCTATATGATGAAAGCATGACCCCCACTCCTCCTTTGATGCTTGAGCATAGATAAATGGATGACAATGCATACTTATCCCTTTTTTCCATAACATATGACCCCTACAATTTTGGTTGATGATTTGATTTGTCTAAGTGAATCACATTTAAATGTATGTCTAAGGGCTATAATTAGATTAATCGAAAACTAGATTAAAATATTAAAAGTGAACTAAAGATGTCCAAAGGATAGATCTCGATATTTGAGCAGTTTGGAGGTGTCTAACCTCTTCCATAAGCCATAACCAATTTTCAAATCCGATCTGTGATGGGTGAAGATGGAATTCTAATTGACTTAGATTAAGTTCAAATTTTGCCTTCCTCAGATTCTTACATTGACGAAAGTTGGGTGGCGACTCCATATCTCCTAGGGATGGTACCAATGTATTGTCCTGTATTTGGTCTCCCGATGACTACCACTTTGGACTTGGGGCATTCAATGCAAGATCAATAAAAAGATGGATTCACAAGTAAGATTCCACTTATTCGAGCGAAACCAAACAAAGTGCTCACAGTGGGGACTCGACTGGGGATCCGCAGTTAACTTCACATTTAATCTTTGGTTCACTTTTAATATTTCAAAATTGTTTTCGAGTAAGTCTATTGCATTCATGCAGTCTTCACACTTCACCACGAACACTAGGTTGCCCTTAGATAAATCGATGGTTCTTCAAGACTTAAGCTCCATTCAGACTTAGGAACTGTGAGGAGGATTCGTCACTCATAAGCCTAGTACCTTCGGGGTATATCGAATGAGGGATCACAATAATCTCCCCCCTAAGCTTATAGGAACCATTAACTATAACAAACCTTTAAGCCAATAGATGCATATAGGAGCCAATAGAACCTTAGAATAAGGAACTTCACTTATTTACATTTCTTCAAGGAAGAGTAAAAGTTTTCAAAGAAAATGTTTAGGTATCCTCATGTAATCATGAATGTTACCCCACCCCTCTCAATTTAATTATCCCTCTCATGTATACACTTATGTACTCTATCCTTTCCCGTCATGTAAATTTTCTTTTATGTACTCTCCCATTTCCCGCCATCTTTCCTTACTTGTACATATTTTCAAACGATGTAAATAATTCATTTTTTTAGTGCCTTTGTGTATAAGTTCTTTTAAGACTTTAACTCTGCCTAGTTTGAGGTGACCTCACACATTCTTTACCCCATAATGGTATATGAATGAGACTCCACTTAGGAAAAAGCCACTAAACCTCGTGTGTGGGAGGAAAAAAGTTGGAAAGATCTTATGCAAAATGATTTATGCATAACATACATATATGCATTGATTACTTGTTCATGCATCATACTGATAATCTTTATCTTGTAGCCATCATAGCTCCATCCAAACCTTTGTAGAAGAGAATAGATAATCGGCTTGCTAGAAAGAGTATGACTCCAAATTTGAGCTAACAAGCTAACCCAATCATGGAACCAACCATACCACTAGAGATCTTGAAAAAAAATGATGGTCGACTTCAACCACAAGATGGAAAAGAGGATTGCTAAGAAAGTAAACAAGTATGTTAACGATATTCTGCAAAATGAGGGACCTCTACTAATAGGATTGACAAAGGAAAAGCACTAATAGAAGTGCCCCAACCTATGGTGATCAATGATGATCTATTTGGGATGAAAGAATAACATGAAAGTAAGCTTGCCAAGGAAGTGCGAAGTACAATTGTCATTCTGGACCAACCCCTTGAGAGTGAGAAAGAGAGCACTTAATTTGATGACTTTGCTAAACAGCTAGAGAAATTATTGAAGGCCCTAGGTGCTCAAGGTAGACAGTGAGGAATTGTTAGTTCATAAACCTAAAAAGCTACCAACTAACTTTTATATGCCAAAGCTTATCAAATTCATATGAATCCAAAATGCTAAGAACCATATCCATTTGTTTGTGTTAGTCTTAAAGGCATCCATTATTCTGACATATATTATGTTAGAGCTTTTTGAGTTGTCATTAAAAGGGTCTGCAAAGACATGGTATTTTAATCAACCAAAGAGTGTTAAGGAAGACTAGAAAGAGTTGACATAAGCTTTTAAGAGGCACTATGCTTGTAATTTAGATTGAGAAGTCACATTGCAAGACTTAGAATCCTTAAAGCAAAAAATACATCAGAAGGTAGAAGAAAACTGCTTTAGAGGTGACCTTAAGATCTACACAAAGAGAGCAAGTCATGATGATTATTAAAGAGGCTCTACCTGGTATTAGGGGCCAAAATTTAGGGAATTTAGTTAAAAACTTTAAAGACCTTCGAAAAACAGGTTTATGAGTAAAAGAAATATAATATGAGTCGAGAATACAATATGAGAGAAGAAGAAGTGCCTCGTCCCAACCTCAATTGGAGGGAAACAAGACGATCAATGTAATTGTGGTAAAGGTACTAATATAGTTCATTGATTTGGAGATGCCCTTATCCAAGGCATTTGAAAGGTTGTAGAAGAAAGAAGTGCTTGAAGCCACTGACGCCAAGACCACCTCATAATCCATTGGCCATAGGATATGAAGCCAACGTTTACTACGCTTTTCATCAAGGAGCAAGTCATAACACTGATGACTGTTATACTCTAAGACATGAAATTTGGGATCTGATCGTTAACAAGATGATTGTTCTACCGAATTCTAGAAGGCCTAACATTTAAGGGAACTCTCTCCCAAACTATCTTAATGTTCTTCCCCCATACTAAAGGACTTTGATGATAGATTTTAGGATTCTTGAGGAAGTTGTTATTACTACTATTGAGAATGTCATGACTAAAATTCTTGTTATTTACACTATCAATCCATATAAAAGCTTAGATGAAGAAATGAAAGAGTTACAAAGAAGGAGAATGATCTAGTTATGGGAAGAAAATGATGAAGAAAAAGAAGTTGAGTAGGTGAGCCATGCAGTGGAAAGTACTACCCTAACAAAGAAACCCTTAAGGAACTGAAGGTTGAGAAAAGGGCAGATGAACTCGTTGTGAAGGAAATGGAGGATGACAATCCTATTATAAAGCAATTGAAGAATATGCTTACCTAGATCAATGTGTGGGAGCTACTTATCAATTCTCAAGAACATAAGAAGTTTATGGTTGAGGCTTTGTCAAGTTGGATTATTTATAGTGAAGCCACTACAAAGGATGTTATTGCATTGGCAAGTTATAAGGGTAAAATCACATTCTCATATAAGGATTTGTCGTCATAAGGGAGAGATCACAATCTGGCCTTATTCATCTGAGTTAAGGTAAAGGGTAGGTGTACGCCATGTGTGATGGTTGATGATGGGCTTGGGATTAATATTTGTCTGTCAAAGTTGCTACATAAGTTTAGATTGTTTGAGAAAGATTTTAGGTTGTTAGAGTCGCCGACAAGTGGGTTAATCCAAAGGTGATGGGAATTATGAAGAATATGAGCTTTCTCCTAGGACAAGGGTTAAGGAAGAATTCTATTGGCATATCACAATTTCCAATATTCCAATTTAGACTACAAGGAAAAGATTGGGCTATCATGACAAAGTGTCGAAACTAAAAATAAGGGACCTATTGGGTTCATTATTAAATTCTTTGTGAAAGAAGGGGAAGCAAGTGGAAAAGCCAAACAAAAAGTTTCTGGGAAAAAGGAGTTGATAAGTGAGGATATAGATGAACTTGAAAAGGCTTTTTTCTAGTTTGATATTGGTGAGTAGGGGTATTAGAGTTATCGAGACTCATCCAAAGAGGAGGATGGGAATAAAAAGAGAAAACATAAAAGGAAACAAATTATAAGGACAAAAGGGGTCAAGAATTAGCTCAATCTAGAGTTATATACGGTCCTAAGTCTGTATGGCCATGGAATGATAGGAAGAAGATCACTATTGAACAGGCCAAACAATATTTGCTCAATAAAAAATTTTAGGTTACCGATGAAGATCTTGTAAAGGATGGGCTTGAAATGATAAAGCAGAATATATCCTTTGTGGACTCAAAATGGGAATATATTAGGTTGTGCAAGTTTACTAAAGCTATATACTGTGAACATAAGATTTTTAGGCCTTATGACCAAAGACTAATTATGATAATTACTGAATATATTCCTTAAAATGCAAAGGGAAAAACCAAAGGAAGAGCATTAAGACCTTTTGAAATCTTAAAGAAGCCCAAAACTAAGCCTAAGATTAAAGCTTAGAGCCAAAGGCAAGACCAAGCCCAAAATTGCATGCCACACTTAGCGGGTTATATGACCTATTATATAGGGTTGTATAGCTTACAAAGTAGGGTTGTACAGCCAATCACAGGGTGGTACAACCAATCATAGGGTTGTATAGTCCTTCCATAAACCCTAATCTTGGGAACATTCTAGAACTGGTCCCCCCTTAAACCATAGGATTGTACAACCCTAACAGATGGATGTATAACCCATTCTTAGTTGTACAACCTATGTGTAAACCTAATTCTAGAAGATTCACCTCTTTCTTTGTGATTGGATATGAATATGGTATAACTAGAGCCATTTTTTGCTATGGTGTACCATTTTACCTCTATAAATACCCCCTATTTTGAAGAGGGAGAGGAGGCTTAGAAACCGTATGGTTACTCCATCAGAATCATCTCCCAAACATTCTTTAAACATAGAAACCCAAAACCCTAACTTACCCCAACTCACTCCATGGTAGCACTAGGCCTAATCTCTTTAACTTTGTATATTCCTTGAGCATTTTGAAGGAAAATATTGAACTTATGAGCCTTTGAGGGCATAAAAACACACAAAAGCATCTAGGAATCCCCTCACTCTCCCTTCTCTTCTTTCTTTGCTTTTAAAACCCAAGAAATATGGGTTGTACAACCTGATTTATAGGTTATGCAACCCTCTACCCGAGCTGTACAACTCCAATATTAGGTTGTACAACCCAGTTTGATTGGTAGATAGTTTTTTTTTTCTAAAGTTTGTTTTCTTTCACTTCTTTGAATTTTTTTATTTTTTAAAGCTTTTTTATGATGTCTTATGACTTCAATGGCAGAATGCAATGAGGTTTAATGACCTGGGACCCCTATTTATCTCAAAAATATAATCTTAATTATGCCTCATATGGTTTTGTATTACTTATCTTACTAAAAGAAAAACTCTTGGGATCTTCTATTTGATTTTAAGGAGGTGTTTTGATTTTGTTTTAACCATCTTAAAGCTATGATCAAATAAGGAACTTAAAGTTCTATTGACCTTAAGAGCTCACTTTCTTTTTGAAAGTTTATATGCTTAAAGTATGTGAATAATGTTTTGGCCCCAATCTTCCCTATTCATGTGTTGTATGCTAACCCTATATGGTTAGTGGTACATATGGACGTCATACTCATTTAAAATTACATCGAGTGATGATTCATTAATCCTAGGATCCTTCTTATAATGGGTTTTGCCTTATGCCATTCAATATCCTCTAAGTGCTTTGCGTTGCATGTTTACTTTTTCATATGTTCATGATTCATAAATTTGTTTTATATTTGTTTACTTATTTTATGATGTTAGGATGTCTTACCAAGGACACTAGATATGTATTTAGGGACCCTAACTTTGGAGGTGAGGTAAGATAGTTAGTAGGAACTTTATTTACTTTTCCTTTAGTTTCTATTATTTGTTTTTTTATCATTTGATTGCTAATTTCTTCTCTTCCTTTGGATGTAGATGTTATTACTTGAGTTAGGCCATGAACTTGGCCTTGATTCTCATCCTATATGATTATACATGATGTGTTTAGATGGATGAATGATAATGCATGCTAAAACCCCTTTGCCAAGATGCATGACCCCATTCCTAATTAATTATAATTGATGTGAATGAATGGATGCATGATAATCCCATGTATCCCTCATCCCTGCCTTATATATATTATTTATTGCTTTCTCACATTTTCACATCATTCATGCATTGCATACTTCATTGTTATGGTTGATGGCTTGCTTACATGGATGTTCCTAGATGGATAAATGGAGAATTGATTAATAAAGGAAAGGTATAAGAATGAACCATAGATTTCTCAAAGGATGAATCCTTATATATGGGCAACTTGGGTGTGCCTAACCTCTTCCCTAAATCATACATAATTCTTGAACCTAGTCTCTAATGGGGTGAAGATGGATTGAGCCTTTTAAATGACTTAGGTAGGCTTAGAATTTAACCTTGCTCAGATTTTTTTCCCAACTAAAATTGAATGACGACTCCATATTTCACTAAAGGATGGAACCAATGTATCATCCTGCCTTAGTCCTCGTTAACTCTAACTTTGGAAAAAGGGCTTTTATCTTATGTAAAGACACAAGGATCCCCCATTGATCCAAATCATGAGCCATGATTACGGGTCATTACCAATGTATGACTTTTGTCCTCTTGATCTCCTGATGATCAATAAAAAGTAAGAGTTGTAAGTAAGATTCCACTTGTTCAAGTGCAAAACCACAAAATCTGAGGTGCTCATATATACACTGGGATAAAGTTTAAGGATATTGAGAGCATGATTGTGAACTCCATTGAGGAAGTGGGTGGCAAGGAAAAATAAGGCTTTATGGTGGAGACTGAGCCAACTATGGTGAAAGGTACAACTCTTTGGGCAGATTTTTATGGATATTAAGTTGATAAATGATAAAATGAAATGGAGCTTTAAGTGGGTTGTTAAAGCTATCATAGGTACAAAAGATGGTACAAAGGGTGAGAATGAAATAGATATTACACAAGGCGAGAACACAGGTATGTTGGCCATTAAGGAGAAGAATGAGGGGAAGGTGCAAGAAGAGGAAACTCATATTGCTCCCCTATAGGAAGTCGTCTTTCTAGATTTTATTAATGTTCTTATTTCTAGTCTTTTTGAAGACGATGATGTATTTTTTCCTAAGTTTAAGGCAATGATTGATGAATTTGCTTATTTATGTGATGTGTTTTCTAATAGTAGTATGCATAGGACTCATCATTTCATGAGTATATTTAACATTAATTCTATGCATACCATTGCATTTAACCTTAACATGTAGAAAAATTTAAAAATCTTGCTCATCACCAATGATGTCACACCAAAGGAGTGGAGAAAGTTTGAACAACTACTTAAAAAATATCAAAGTCTTTGCTTGGACATATGAAAATGTGCCAGGGGTCGATGAACGAATTGTAGAACACAAAATCCTAACTTAATTAGTAAAATAAAAGCTTCAAAGGATAAGGCATGGGCAGGCTCAACTTATTAAGGAAAAGGTAGCAAAACAATTGAATTTTAAGTTCTTAGAAGTGGTGGATTGCCATGAATGGTTAGCCAATATAGTGCTGATACCAAAAAAGGATGAGAGGGTAATGATATGCATCGACTATATGGATTTAAATAAAATATGTCCAAAGGATGATTTTCCTTTATCGCAAATTGATGTGCTAGTCGATTATGTCACAACTTATGTTATATATTCCATTATGGATTAGTTTTATGGGTATAATTAGATTCTTATGGCTATCACAAATAAGGTAAAGACAACTTTTATTATAGAATAGGGGATCTTTTCCTATAAGGTAATGTCATTTGGGCTGAAAAATGCGAGCTCAACATACCAGCGAATGGCAACTACCTTATTATATGTCTTGATTCATAAAGAAGTGGAAGTGTAAGTGGATGATATGATGGTGAAGTCAACTCAACCTCTGTTAAGTTGTTAGGCCATGCGGTCAGTGAGAAGGGATTCGAAGTATAGCTAGATAAGGTAAGGGCAATTCAAGATATCCCGCAACAAAAATGGAAAAGGGGATTCGAGGTTTTCTAGGTTGCTTATAATACATTAGTTGATTTCTTGCAAGATTGACCCCCACTTGTGAGTTAATCTTCAAGTTGTTAAGGAAGGATTAGCTAGTAAAGTGAATGAACAATGCCAGATAGCCTTCGAGAGAATAAAAGAATATATGACTAACCCACTTGTATTGAAGCCACCAAAGCCTGTAAAGCCACTAATTTTGTATTTGATAGTTGAAGACAACTTGTTAGTGTAATGTTAGCTTAAGAATAGGGAACAAGAAATGAACATGCAATATACTATCTCAGTAATAAGTTATTATCTTATGAAATGAAGTATAATCAGGTGGAGAAGACCTATGTAGCACTAATTTGGGCGACAAAAAAGTTGAGGCATTATTTTTAATCATATTATGTGAAGGTGGTTTCAAAGCTTGACTTGATTAAATACTTACATGAAGCCCCTTTTCTCACTGAAAGATTGGCACAATGGGTGATCTTGTTGACCGAATTTGATATCAAGTACATAGCCAAGAAGGTGATCAAGGGGTGGGCAGTTTCAAAGTACTTTACACAATAACCTTTTAAGAAGAGGAATACAAGCTTATGTAGTTCCCGAATGAAGGGCTAGGAGCAATTAAGCCTCAAAGGTGGAGAGTATACTTAGATAGAGTTGTAAACAAGAAAAAGGCTAATGTAGGAGTAATTCTAATCTCACTAGAAGGAGAGCTTTTCCCTATAGTTAAGAAGTTAAACTATAAAGTTACCAATAACGTGATTAAGTATGAGGCATGTGCATTAAGGCTTGAACTTTGAAAACAAATAAAGGTGAGGACAATAAGGTGTTTGGAGACTCATTACTAGTCATTTCATAAGTCACAGATGAATGGGAATTGAAAAAAGAAATGTTTAAGCTCGTATTTGAGCATATGAAGGGGTTGGTGCAGGATTTCCAAAGGGTCACATTTCATCATCTGCCGAGGGAAGAAAATTCAATAGTTGACGTCTTGGTCACTTTGGTCTTTGTGTGGGATGGGACAGAGGTGATGCCTATATGGCTGCTTATCACGCTTCAATTTGGGGTGCCATGTTATAAGGATACAAGAGTAATGCAAATATCAATGGAGAGTTGCCCCTGGTATTTTGATATACAAAGGTATTTGAAAAGTAGTGGATACCCTAAAGAGGCTGAGAAAAGGATAAAGATGTGATCTTAAGGTTGTTTTTGTAGTTTATGGCTTATGATGGTGTGATGTACAAAAAGATGATTGATGGAGTCCATTTACGATGCTTAGTTGAGGAAGAGGCCCATTAAGTCATAGAAAAGGTGCATGTAAAAATCTGTGGTCCCCACATTAATAGCGGAGTGTTGGCGAAGAAAATTCTAAGGTTAGGGCATTATTGGACTAGGTTAGTTTAACCTAAGTCATGATCCTCTTTTGATCTTGGCAATAGAAATTGATCAATACTAATACTTTAATTTAGTATTATGTTGTAGATTAAAAGTTTTTTTTTTCATTGAAAGTTGGATGAAATTAAAAATCTCTAAACTTATGAAGATCACTCTAATTTGTGGTGTGTATATTATAATTCACAACTGCGAATTAGTTACAAGGATGGCTAAAGCTAGATCAAAGGAATTCGAGAGGAAATTCACAGCTGCGACATAGCCAAAAGAAGTGAATTTTGAGTCATAGAGGAATTTGCGATGGGTATCGCATCCATATTCGCGACTATGACTTTCATAGTGACCATAGAGGGAACCAAAGCTAAGCCACAACATATCAAGTGTCCTAAGTAATCATTGAAGATCAAAAATAGCGAGGCAAATATTTGGTAGTGACCGCAACTCAAGGAGTTGTAGTTTCCTCACCAAATGGAGGAATTCACGGTTTCAGTCGCTTCTAAGACATAGCTATCTCACAACCATGAATTTTGATAGTTGTTAAAGCATAATGACTATATTTTCCTAGACAACCAATGGACAGTTGACAGGTGGACTAGCCGTTAGATACAAATGGGGTTTTCTGCTGAAATTTTTAGCTCCACAATGAAAATTGAAAATTTGCGATCGCAAAATAGTAGTAGCAACTATGACTTTCTCCTGACAAGCATTTAATGCTAAATCTGCCTAGCACATCTTAGAGATTTATTGATAGTTTTAGACAAACATCTCTTTGGTGGATATGAGCTATAAATACTTCACCAAACATATGTAAATGTAAGAGAATTCATTAATTTGTAACCAAACTCTTACCTTTTTGCTACTCAATCTTTCATTCTCATTTATGTGTTGTTAATTGTTAGGTTTGAGTAATAAACACCATTGTAAAGAGGTTGAGAGTTAGCTTAGAATCAAAACTCTTGTGAAAGGTTTTAGTATAAGCGTGCAAAACACTTGTGAGAGGTTTTGTGTGAGCTTAGAAAACACAAGGTGTAAGGTTTTTTATGTGAGCCATAAACACAAGTTGTAAAAGTTTAGTGTGAACTTGGAAACACTAATTGAGTTGAGTAAAACACCCAGTTGTAGAAAATTGAGAAGTGGATATAGGGTTTGTTAACACCCAAACCATTACAAACACTTATGTCAATTTTCTTTTCTCCTTTTCAACTTTTTAAACACATTTATCTTTTATTTTATTTTTTTTAATCAACCACCAATTCAATCCCCCCTTCTTGATGCCCTAGGCCAACAAGTGGTATCAGAGCCAAATCTTACTAAAAACCTTAATTGAGTGAGTAAAGATCAATGGAACAAAAAGAAATCCACACATACCTCAAGCCTTATTTTGATGGAGCATACTATACTCATTGGAAGTATAGAATAGAGATCTATCTAAACACTGATGTGATGGATCTATAGGATGCTATTGTTAAAGAATGGAAGTCACCTACTAAAGTGGTAGATGGGAGTGAAAAGTTAATCTATAGAGAAGAATAGTTTGAAGCACATAGAAGATCCAGTGGCAAAACAAAAGAGCCATGGCAATCCTTCTAAGTTCTCTCGAGAGAGAAGAAATTGGAAGGGTACCACGTTGCCAAATTGCTCATGGCATTTGGAATGCTTTGGAGAACTACCATAAGGGTACCATCTTAGTGAAATCTAACTGACTTGAGATATACGTGACAGAATGGGAGTTATTCATGATAAAGGAGGATGAGAGCATAACAGGTATGACGAACTGGCTCCTAGCTATTGTCACTAACATGAAGAAGCTTAGTAGGGATCTCATAAATCATGAGGTAAACTCTAAAATTCTAAAGTTTTTACCTCTTGAGAAATTTGGTGCTAGAGTATGTAGTATCCAAGAGTCCAACCTAGAAATAGGGAAGGTGCCAATGGATGTTTTGATAGGCAAACTCTTGACTCATGAGTAGGCCTTCAAGAAAAATGAGGGCCAAGCTAAAAAATCTGAGAAGCAAGAAAGGAAGACATTGGCATTCAAATCATCTTCAAAGGAAAAGGAAGTAGAAATAACCTCAAGTGAAGAGGAGAGTGACAAAGGGGAGGAGGAACTTGCAATGCTCTCTAAAAGGACCAAGGAGCTAATTAGAAGAAGAAAAGAAAAAAGGAACTTCAAGAAAGCAACTCCTAATCCCAAAGAGTGATCAACCGATATCATTTGCTATAAGTGTGGCAAGTAAGGCCACATTAAGTATGATTACCCCAAGTTAAAGAATAAGAAAAATAGGATAAAGAGAAGAGGAAGAGCTTTAAAGCCACTTGGGATGATAGCTTAAGTGAAGATGATGAAGAAGAGGAGATTGCTAACATATGTTTCATGGCTTAAGAGGACTCTCCTAATGAGGTAAGCACTTCATCTCATTCTAATTTTGAATATGATGATTTAGACGATATAGATGATGAGCTTCTAGAATCTCTCACATTGAAATGTGACAAATATAAGTCATAAATGAAGACTTACAAGAGGAAGTGCACAAAATTAGAGGATGATTACAAATCGCTTAATAGACTTGTAAGTGAATTAAGGGCTTCAAATGAAGAATTCAAAAAAAATGATGGAAAATCTCTCCAAATTATCTTCATCACTAACTTCAATAAGAAAGGAGAATGACTCTTTAAAAGGAGAAGTCATTGAGCTTAGAAGCTCTATCTCTAAATTTCATAAGGGTTAGGAAGCTTTGGATACACTCATAGTATCACAAAGCCCTCCCTTGATTAGCATGGTATAGGTTTCAATAAAGCCTCAACCTCCACACCTACACTCACTACATTCATTAGAGCCTTAACACCTCATACTTCAAGTATTGAGGTTGTTGGAAAAAAGAATGCCCAAAGTACTAGACTCCTAATGCCTAAGGGCAAAGGGAAAGTGCAACAAGGCTAAAAGTCTACTTCTAAAAAGGCTAATCATGCTTACATCTATAATAAGAAGCATATTAATCCCAATACATATAAAAAATTCACATCTACATCCTTACATGCTTGTTCATGTTCTCACACACATCATATTGGTATAAGAAAAGCTCTCACTCATACCAAGACAATGCATAGAAGAAAGACATATAAGTCTAAGCTACGATGTCATTATTGCATGAGATATGGACACATTAATGTCACATTTGGTAACAATGCTAAAGGTAAGGTAATTGGCATTGGAACCATTAGTAAGAATGGTTGCTCTTTAATTAATGATGTTTTGTTAGTTGGTGGCTTGCAACATAATGTGCTAAGTGTAAGTCAATTATGTGACAAAGGTAATAAAGTCGCCTTTGACCTAAGAGAATGTCAAGTTACCACATTAGTGGATAAAAAGGTTGTTAATTTCAAGTTACCACATTATTGGATAAAAAGATTGTTTTTAAGGGTGAAAGGAAAGGCAATACCTACCTAATTGACTTAGACAATTTGACTAACTAATATTTTAAGTGCCTTATATCTCTTAGTAATGAAGCTTAGATATGACATAAAAGACTTGGACATGCTAGCATGAAGATCTTACAAAGCTTATCTAAAGGAAAGCTTGTGGAAGGTTTTCCCAAGCTAAGTTTCTCAAAAGACAACATCAATCTTCCTTCAAAGCTAAAAATGTTGTAAGTACATCTAATCTCCTTCAACTAATTCATATGGAATTGATAGGACCTATTAGGAATGCTAGTTTAGGTGGAAAACATTATGCACTAGTCCAAATTGATGATTATTCTAGGTTTACTTGGGTATCTTTTCTAGCTCATAAGTATGATACCTTTGATGCCTTCAAAAGCTTTGCAAAAAGAATTTAAAATGAAAAGGGTTACTTCATTTCTTATATAATAAGTGACCATGGAAAGGAATTTCAAAATGAAGCTTTTGCATCTTATTGTTTAGAGAATAGGAATTTTCACAATTTTTCAGCCCCTAGAACACTACAGCAAAATGGTGTTATAGAGAGGAAAAATAGAACACTAGTAGATATGGCTATAATATATGCTCAATGAGTATTCTTTACCAAATTACTTTTGGGTTGAAGCCATTAATACCTTGTGTTATATAGAAAATAGAGTTTTTAAATGACTCATTCTCAATAAAACTTTTTATGAGCTATGGAATGGTAGAAAATCCAAGAAATCATAGCTAAGAGTATTTGGATGCAAGTGCTATGTATTGAATACTAAGGATAATATTGGGAAATTTGACTCAAAAACTAATGAGGATATATTCTTAGGCTATTCCACCTCTAGCATGACATATATAGTCTTTAACAAATGTTCTATGGTTGTTGAGGAGTCCATGAATGTTGTTTTTAATGAATCTAGTAAGCTTGATCTTGTAAAAGGTTTTTTTTTGTTGATGATCTTATAGGTGACTTTAAAAAATTAGAATTGGAGCACACTACAAGAGAGGATGACAAAGACAAAGATAAAGGTGAATCATCAAGAGTAGATGAGGAACCACAACATCAACAAGAAGTATTGCCAAGTCAAGATCTACCCAAGGATTGGAGATTCTCCAACCATCACCCCAAAGACTTAATTATTGATGATACTTTAAAGGGTATGAGTACTAGATCTCAACTTAATCTTTTAGATAATAACCTTACCTTTATTTCTCAATTTGAGTAAAAATCAATTCATGAGGCTCTTAATGATTAAAGTTGGGTGATTGCTATGCAAGAGGAACTCAACCAATTCGATAAAAAAAAAATGTATGGGAACTTGCTCCTAGGCCTAAGGAACACCCAATTGTAGGTTGCAAATAGATGTTTAGAAACAAGTTAAATGAGCAAGGATTCATCACTAGGAATAAAGTTAGATTTGTTACAAAAAGTTACAACCAAGAGGAAGGCATAAACTATGTTGAAACCTATGCCCCTATTGCAAGGTTACAAGCTATTAGGATTCTTTTAGCTTATGCATGTCATATGAATTTTAAGCTTTTACAAATGGATGTCAAAAGTACTTTTCTAAATGGGGTTATTAAGGAGGAAGTTTATGTTGAACAACCTCCTGGTTTCGAATCACATAGTTTTCCAAATTATGTTTTAAATTGAATAGAGCCTTATATGTGTTGAAACAGACTCCAAGAGCTTGGTATGAAAGGCTTAGTTCATTTCTTTTGAAAAATGATTTTGAAAAGGGAAAGATGGACAACTTTATTTGTAAAAAGGCACAAACATGATACACTAATAGTACAAATTTATGTTGATGATATTATTTTTGGTGCTACTAATGAATCTTTTTGTGAGAATTTTGCTAAATGAATGACTAGGGAATTCGAGATGAGCATGATGGGAGAGCTCAAGTATTTCCTTGGTCTATAAATTAAGCAAACAAAAAAAGGGATCTTCATCAACCAAGACAAATACACTAAGGAAATACTCAAGAAATTTGGAATGGATGGATGTAAGGCAGCAAAAACACCCATGAGTGGTACCATCAAATTCAACAAAGATGAATTGGGTAAGACAGTTGATGAAAAGAGATATCATGGTATGATCCATTCTCTACTCTATCTTACTGCTTCTAGACCTGATATTATATTTAGTGTATGTATGTGTGCTAGATTTCAATCCTATCCCAAAGAATCACACTTAAATGCTATCAAAAGGATTTTTAAATATTTGCATGGCACTTTAAACTTAGCTCTATGGTATCCTAGAGATTCATCTTTTGGTCTCATAGGTTGCTCAGATGCATATTACGTTGGTAGTCTATTAGATAAAAAAAAAGTACTTCTAGAACTTGCCAATTTATCGGAGAATGCTTAGTGTTTTGGTTTAGCAAGAAGCAAGTTTCAGTTGCCTTATCCACTGTCGAAGTTGAGTATGTAGTTGCAAGTTGTTGTTGCACCCAAGTGCTTTAGATGAAGCAACAATTAAAGGATTACGACAAAGTTGTTGATCACATTCCTATTGAATGTGACAACACTAGTGCAATTAATCTCTCTAAGTATCCCACCCAACACTCTATAAGCAAACACATAGATATTAGACATCATTTTCTTAGAGATAATGTCCAAAATGGTGATATTGTGTTAGAATTTACAGACATAACTCATTAACTTGCTGATATTTTCACTAAACCTTTAAATGAAGAAAGATTGAACTTCAGTAATAGAGAATTGGGAATGCTTGATGGAAGCTCCCTAAAGTGAAAAGTTTGATCTTTTGTTTGACTGCTATATGTTTGGTTGTATGTGATATTTATCCTTAGATGTCTTAAATTTAAATCCAATTATGCTTTTCTATGTCAAATTGCATAAATTAAGCATTAATATATTAAGTGGATCAGAACTTGAATCGTCAAATTTTTCTTTCTCATGATTATCCCTCTTGCCTTGTAATTCGTGATCATTATCCTTGACTTATGGTCGTGATTATAAGATCATCTCACCCGACTGGCAACCATCAATTCTCAGTCGCGACTTTTGATCTCCATCGTGAATTCCATCAAAAATTCAAATTTTTGACCGTTGCACGTGCCAGTTCCCAAGGATTTTTTTTTCTGTTACTCCAAATTTTCAGAAAATAGCGATCGCAACTTTGAATTAGCGATCACGATTTACAGTAACTGTCACACATTTATTTGATTTAACTGTCAATTGTTTTCAACCCTTCATTAATCACTTTCTAGTTGTTTCTAGTCATTTACTCACCCATTCTATGGCTATATAAACCCCCTAAATAGTGATTTTCATCACTACATCTTACAACAATCATCTATCTTCTCTCATTCTCGTAATCATTTCTAAATCTCTCTACTTCTCCAAATGGCTCCCAAGAAATCTTCAGAACTGAGAAGGGTAAGGCAATAGCCCAACCCTCTGCACCACCAGCCCTTCATCAAATGAAAGGAATTATTAAAGACTATAAGGATTGCTATAAAGCCAATGCCTCCAAAATCATCCTTCCAAACAAAATACATTCTGCCTTCTTTTAGAGTCTTTTGGAATTAAAGATGAGATTCACACGTTTCTCTCCAACTTGGGTTGGAACAAATTCATCTTTCAAGATGAACCTAGATATGAAGAGATCATGAGAGAATTCATGTGTAAGGTGACTCTTAGTCACAAAACTGAATCCCGCGTCAGACAATTTAGGTTAGTTTTTCGAGCTTTTGGCGATCCTTATTTTATTACTTTGAACAATTATCCAAGCTCTTTCATCTTTAAGTCAAAGATAACATTTCATTCATTATCTCCATACTTGATTTCTACTCTAAATTTTAGTCCAAAGTTCCAATTGAGACCAAGCATGATCCCAAAACTTCTTTAGCCAAATACATCAAAACCCTTCCTTTTTGGTTACTTCACCATATGATCACTTTCTTGATTAATGCTAAAAGTGATGATAATGAAAAAGTATCTCAAAAAGACCTTGCATTTTTTTTCTGTCTTGTGAAAAACAAACCTATCCAATCTGGTCGCTATCTTATGGATCAATTGATCCACATGAGCACTAAGCCTAAGAGCCAATTTCTCCTTCCTTCCCATATAATTGCCATCTACAGATTTGTTGGGGCTCTTAATAAAGAAAATGAAAAATTCCTCACTAAGAAACTCCTTCCTTCCTAAAGTTTTCTAGACCTTACCTATCTAATCAATGCTAAAGCCATTCACCTGGACTCTTATGCCTATAATTTGGGCACATTTGGGGCCAAAAAGATGGAAACATCTCAAGCCTCCAAATGAAAAAGGCTTATCATTGAAGATGGAGCAATATCAACCCCCCTTCCTCAACCTAAATCTAAGTCTAAACTGTCTCTTGCCACCATCAACCATAAGTTGGATAAGGTGATGCGAATGCTGAAAATGAGATTTCTCCTTATTTCTTACCTCTAAAGTGATCTGGTGGACTTGCAAGAAAAGATGGGTGTTCCTCCATGCCATCCTCCTGATTTCATAGATTATAAGGATACACCATAGGAGGAAGACAACTAAGAGGTCGAAGATAGAGATGAAGGAAGGAGGAGGCGACAATGATGAGCAAGAGGATTTTGGAGCTGATGATGACTCTCCAGTCTTCTAGTTTAGAATTTCTTTGTATTTTTCTTTTGCTTTGATGTAATGTTGTTGATCCCACAACTTATCAATAAATAAATATATTTGTTTTGCAATCTTTTTGTGATTGAATTTCTTTTTATGATGATTACAACTTTTATGTTTATTGTTATTCTTATGAATTTATAAAATAATAGTTGTTCTTAATGCTCACTTTATGCATTTTATTTGCACTTCTCCATTTACCCTCTTTTTGATCTTGCCAAAAGGGGAGAGAATTGTATGGAGAAAATAGTTTGGAAGATATAAGCATAAGTTGAGAGGGAGCATTATTTGTCACTCATACTTAAAATTTTACTTTGATCATTAACTAGAAATTTTGTAAGTATTCATTGAATCTTTCACCATTCTAACTTCACAACTCATGCATCCATTTTTCCTTTAGATCAATCTAAGTCACAAAAATAAAAAAGGAGAGATTATTGGACTAGGTTGATTTAACCTAAGTCATGAACCTCTTTTCATCTTGATAATAGAGATTGATTAATACTAATACTTTCATTTAGTGTTGTGTTGCAGATTATAAGTTTGTTTTTTCATTGGAAGTTGGATGGAATTCAAAATCTTCAACCTTGCAAAGATCACTCTAATTCGCGGTGTGTATATTATAATTCATGATCATCAATCAGTCATAAAGATGGCTAAAGCTAGGCTAGAGGAATTCACAGGAAAATTTATAGTTGTGACATAGCCGAAAGAAGTAAAGCTTGAGTCAGAGAGGAATTCGCGGTGGGTATCGCATTCGGATTCGCGACTACAACTTTTATAGTGACAATGGAGGGAACCAAAGCCACAGCCACAGCGTGCCAAGTGTCCTATGTAATTGTTAAAGATAAAAAATCGTGAGGGTGAATATTTGGTAGTGACCGCTACTCAAGGAGTTGTAATTTCCTCACCAAATAGAGGAAATCGCGATCTCAGTGTTGCCCAAGACATAGCTATCTCACGACCGCGAATTTTGATAGTTGTTAGAGCACAACGACTATATTTTCCTAAACAACCAATGGACAACTAACACGTGGACTAGCCGTTAGACACAAATGGGGTTTTCCACCAAAAATTTTTGGCTCCACAATGGATATTGAAAATTCGCATTCGTAAAATACTAGTAGCAACCGCGACTTTCGCCTACAAGCATTTAATGCTAAATTTGCCTAGCACATCTTGGAGATTTGTTGATAGTGTTAGACTAACGTCTCTTTGGTGGGTATGAGCTATAAATACTCCACCAAACAGAAGTAAATGCAAGAGAATTCATTAATTTGTAACCAAACTCATGCCTTTTTACTACTTAATCTTTCATTCTCATTTATATGTTGTTAATTGTTAGGTATGAGCAATAAACACCATTGTAAAGAGGTTGAGAGTTAGCTTAGAATCAAAACTTTTGTAAAAGGTTTTAGTGTGAGCCTAGAAAACACAAGGTGTAAGGTTTTTGTGTGAGCCATAAACACAAGATGCAAAAGTTTGGTGTGAGCTTGGAAACACCAGTTGAGTTTAGTAAAACACCCAATTATAGAGAATTGGGAAGTGGACGTAAGGTTTGTTAACACCCAAACCACTATAAACAGTTGTGTCAACTTTCTTATCTCCTTCTCAACTTTTTAAACACATTTATCTTTCATTTTATTTTTTTTAATCAACCACCAATTCAACCCCTCCCCCCCTTCTTGGTGCCCTTGGCTAACAGGTATTACTAAACTATTATGGACCATGACTATATTTAAAAGGTTCAGAGTTGTCATGAATGTTAGGTTCATGGTAGCCTCAGCCATTTACCGCCAATTGGGTTGCAGTTTGACCTCACCTTAGCCATTCACAGCATAAGGCATCGATGTTATTGGAGAAATCAGGCCAACTTCTACAAGGGGGCATAATTATAGTAGCATTGGATTACTTCTCAAAATGGGTAGAGGTTGAAGCCTTTGGTAAGTTGAAGGCAAAATAGATGGAACAATTCATTGATGTTGTCCCTAGGCACCAAGAAGGGGGTTGAATTGGTGATTAAAAAATTTAAACTAAAGATTAAGGGAAGAAGAAAGAATTGCAAGGAGACAAAGATTTTATAGTGGTTCGGGCAAAACAATCCCTACATCCACTCC
>CATIWR010556344.1:0-22672 GCA_949677035.1 Omphalea diandra | reverse complement strand
TGAAATATAATTTTGGTAGTGTCCGAGGACGTAGGTATAATTAGCCGAATCTCGTTAAATTTTGGTGTTCTTATTTTGTCTTTATTTTTCAATAGCTATTTTGTAGGATATAGTTGTAGTGATATATTGTGCTGTTAAATTACTATTAGGGTGATTCTGTCTAAGGAGATTGAGTTTTAAGTGAAACCACTTGTGACCCCTCCAATCTTTCCTGGAAATCAACTATAGTGTGATTTTACAGTACAATCTTTCACTCTCTATTCACCTATAAATTTATTAGGTGAATTTGGTGGGTAAAATATTACCCTTATTCCACAACAGCTTGCTCATAGGTTCTTCAACGAAAGATAGAAATCATGGTTTACATACGACATTTTGGAGGTACAACATCTTTCTAAACCACAACATCTTCTAGACTTTTTCAGAATTTGTCAACAGCAGCCCAAGTTGCAGAATAGTGAGCAACCGAAAATGCTAACAATACCCAGTGTGGCATGTTTCCGTCAAGCTGGAGTCAAGTTTAAGTTAGGCTCGAGCAAGAACTTGGTCGATATAAAATTCAAAATGGGGTTTATGGAAATCCCATGGTTAAAATAGAGGATGCTACAGAAATATTACTAAGAAATCTTCAGGCCTTTGAGCAGTGTCATTGCTATACCGACGACCACTATATAAATTCATACATTTTCCTCATGGCTATGCTTCTTGATATTCCTAAAGATGCAGAATTACTCGCTCAAAAAGGGATCATAGAAATTCTACGGAATCCTGAAGGCATGTCAAATCTTTTTCACAAGCTTGATCAACAGAATGCCATCGCCTCTAGTTATTTCTACTGTTCTGCTCTTGTACAAGACCCAAATGATTATTGCGAAAACCCTTGGCACAGGTGGAAGGCAACCTTGAGACAAGACCATTTCAATACTCCATGGGCCATTATCTCCATTGTTGCAGCTGGAATTCTCCTCATACTCGCATTCGTCCAAGCAGTGTGCTCCATACTTCAAGTTTAGACTCTTTATCATTTTGATTTATGTTAATTAATTTAGGAGTTTCAACTTACTGTCTGCTGAATTAGTCAATTTTGTTCTATAGGGGATAGGCATGGCTAGTTCCTGTAAAATTTGCATCGACCATGTAATGAAATGATTGTTCTGTTCTGTAATGAAACAAAATTTATGTGCTGCTCCTCCGACGTGGAGAATTAGGGTCCCGTCTGATATCATGTATTGAAACTTCCTACAGTATACCTTGAGGGATATTAACGTTGGCAGCAACATAGTCTATATGATTAGAAATTTCTGTCCAATTCAATGCATATCCTTTTGGTGTCCTTGTTGGTTTGTCATATACAGAATGGTATTAAGCAATGAGCATACATCTGTTGTTTCCATGTTTCATTTTTTGATGACGAGATTGTAATGATGAGATCAGGACTTGGGATGCCATTGGTACAATCCTTTTCATAGCACTATCACATAATAATATCCCAATTAACAGCGTAACAAGCACATGAACCTTCATTTCACCTTTTAAACGAAAAACCCAGATTTTAAAAAAAAAAATTCCACTCCTAAATACAGTAAAAACGTTAAAGCATCAATCTTGAAGTTGAAGAAACAACAAAGAACTAAAACCCAGAAAGCCAAACCCTTCAAAATGATAAACTTAAAAGAAGAAACCAAAGGATGAAATAGCTAATTCAAAGTTAAAAGAAAGAATGAGGAAAGCACAAGTGAAGCTACTATATGTAGTACAAACGTAGAGGGAGAGAAAGAGAGAGTAGAATTATTTGGGGGGGGAGGGGAGGAGAGAATCCACGAGATGATACATGTACATTGCATTTGAAAGGAGGCAGAGAAGTCCTCAATTCAGATATTTTAGAGCTAATATTAGAGATGGAATCCAATAATCCATGATTGGTATTCACAACTCAAAGTTTGGCAAACAAAAAATAACTAGGACGTAGAATTTCCAGATACTCTGACGGAAGTTGGGAGGATAAACATTTTTCCCTTTCTTCTCCCTTGCTATTTAGCTTCTAAATCGAGCCGCTGAGAATTGTAATCTTCTTGCTAATTTTTTTTTGAAAAAAATATCTTTAATTATTCACTACTTTTAGGTGGCATTTGGTAAATAAGACTAAGTGAATTCTGATGCTTAATAAGATTATTACAGCTTGTACTCCAATTAAGCAAAACTAAGAGGGACACAATAAATCCACCTGGTCTCAAATATCAACAGCGCAAAAGAAAAAAAAAAAAAAAAAGACATAGATAGACTTTGGATTGAAAATAGCCTGCACCAGTGTTGTCAATGCTTAAGATTTCAAGTGCTCAAACATCCTTTAACAGAGAATACATATCAGTTATATTTGTCTTACATATACCTCTGATGCCGAAGCTATCTTTAGGGATAAGAATCTGAAAAATCAGAGTGACATGAAACCCATGAAGAGAGGTAAACTACCTTCAATTCATGAACCTTTTTTTTTTTTTTTTTGTGTGGCTTGGTATAGCTTTGAACAGACTCCTGACTTTATTAACTCATCATCAAGATCTCAGACCAGCACCATTTCAGCCCTTATGCATAGGGGATAACAACTGCCATCCTTTGGGGGCAAAATAAACAATTTATTGTCCTGCTGGGGAGCCTTGACTAGGCCTTTTGACTCCTTTCTGTGAACTTGTTAAGCACGAATGTTAAAATAAATAGTATAGGATTCATCTCTGAAACTCAGTAGTGGTGCCAGAAGAAAGTTCCTTCTTGCTCCCTTTGCTACAAAGCTGATGGGATGATATTCACTTATTCCCTTGTTCATTATAAAGCTGGCTCCCTGAAGGAATCCAACATCCGATGATTCTGACTTGCAGCTAAGCTTCAGGCTTGTTCCTGGCTTATAATCCACTCCACTAAGCACAAAGCAATTCTCATGCCTTACTGACTGCAAAGATATAGTTCCATTCTTTCCGTCCAATCCGGAAACCAAATGGAAAACAGATAATTCGTCACCCTCAAAAGAATTTGCAACCACAAGGCTGTTCTCTTCTCCTTGCTCGACCAGAAGCATTCCCGGTAGATCAAATGGTTCTAACATGACATATTTTCCCACAGCATCTTCAATTGTGGATAATGTTGAGGTAGTAGAGTCATTCGAGATGAGTCTAAAAGTGGCGTAAACTGATGCATCAGTGCCAGGTTTAGGGAAATTTTCCATTGTAATTGATTGGTTGGAATTTGTTAAGACATAAGCTGAATCTCCAGATTGTTGGGAAAAAGATACTAGAAGGTTAGTATAAGTGGCAGGAATTGGAGTTATCCAGTCTGAAAGAGAATTAGCTTTCCCAGAATTGATGTTCCAGTTACCACTTGTATGACCAGCAAGCAGATAAGGGCCATAAAGTATCGCCTGAATGGAAGAATAGTCAGACCGGTCGTCTGAGTATTGTTCAAATAACAGTGTCAGTCATATATTCTTCAAAATTATGCAGATAGCATTAAATGTTTAGAAAGAATTCATCCTAAGGTTTGGGGCATGCATGGAATTGGCAAGGCAGGTTTTCCCATAAAAGTACCTTTAATAGCCTCTGTTCTTAAACTGACTGGCAACTGAAGGGTAAATGTGTCACCACTACTCCACCTTCTAGTGATTAATAAGAAATTACCTGCTCATGCACAGGATATCCAATGTAAATCTGGATTTGCTCTGAAAGGACTCTCCTATTGGTCATTGTCATGAGAAGGATAAAGCAAAACATTTACAAACAAAAATGAAATTGTGTAAAATTAGTACAACATTTCATATAACACAAATAAACAAGATTTACGATTGTACTTCACACCTGGAGCTGGTATAGGCAAAACTTGACCATTCAATGTTGCCTTCGCACCATCTGAATGTGTCCAAATCGGTATCCGCAAATTCAATTTAGATGTTCGGCTTGCCCCCTGCAGAACTCAGTTTTTGTAAGGGCACTACTAACCCACTTTGATGGGCCAACTTAATACTTGCTAAAGCTGTTGTTCGGTTAGCTATTTAACAGAGAGAGAAGAACAAGCGACAGCCAGTAAGTATGACCATGTTTCTTTTAATCACAGCCAAAAAGGGGCTATATAAAGAATTATTTGAAGCAAGTACCCCCTTCATTGGGCAACACTAACTTCTGTGTTGCTAAGACTGGATTTTAAATCTTAGTAGTTGTTACCTTAGTAACGGTGAATGTCACTTGAAGATAAGGGTCCCAAGAAACGACAGGATCAACTTTCTGAACAAGCATGATCTGTCCCAATTCCCAATCAAGAGAGCTGGATATATACTGGATGATGTAAAGACCTGGGACTTCTGCCTCCTCTTCAAAATATAAGGAATCTCCCAACTTTGAAAATGATTCAATTCCTGCAGATGAACCAAGCATCAGATGGCTACACATTTGCAGATATATATATATATATATATATATATATATATATAGCCATAATTACCGAAATGGAAAGTCTATCAGCATTAGAATGAAGCAATTCATCACAGAAGACTCGAAGAAAACAATTTAGTATGGTTCAGCACAAGTGATTCAATGCCACACCTGTTCCATAGCAGCACCAAAAAGAGTTAAACTGTGTTCCCCATCCATGGTAACTTCTGGCCTTAGAGCTTCCAGGACTTTGTGGAAGCATGTAAATCATCACTCCAGGTTCTGTTCCTCTTTGGATGCCTAGAACACCATTAGTTAAGGCTCGCTCATAATAATCTGCATATGCCATTTCTTTAGTCCATCGAAATAGGTGACGAGACACCTGTTTATTGAAACATGTGCAAGACTTTTACTTTAATACTTAGTCGAAAAAAGAAAAGTCTAATGTGAATGACAATGAGATATAATCTACATAGCATCAAAATCTTTCTTTTGCAGGATCTAAACATATCCATTGTGAAGCATATACAAATTCCACATAACTGAGAATTTCTCTCTTTATCACCATCAGAACTTCAGATAGGAAGGAAAAGCAAGGGGGGGAATACCTTGAGCATATTGTAAGTAGTGCATGATTCTTCGTTCTCTGTTGATAATGTGCTAGCCAAGCGCTTTGGGTCTGACCTGCTCACAGGTAAAGGCAAGGGACAATATACAATGAGGATCGGCAAGAATCCAACAAACTACCAGGTAAAGGGAATGCGTAAAGCTTTCAAGTAACCATTAATAATGATAAAAAGCTCATCTATATGCAGCACCATAAATTTTCAAAATTATCAAAATTTAGCTCAAAACGAATATATCACTACCAGAACTCACTGACTGACGTTCCTCCAGTTGCATAGCTGTGAGAAGAGTTGACAACGTCCATGAAGAATGTCCCTATATCCTGTCCCATGCCATGTATTGAGAAAAGGAAAGAATAAGGAAGGAATACTAAGATTTTTTTTTTTTTTCAAAGGTCCAGGATTCATTAAAAATCACTTTTTAGAGTATCCAACATTGAGATAAGCAACTTGCCTTATATAGTGTATCTCCAGTAACCTCGTATCGCATTTGAGATCCAATAACAACAGGTATATGTGTGTTGGCATGGAAACCAGATATGTCATCGGCCTGCAAGCAAAAGAAGGAACTTCTATGAAAGAATATCAAGCAAAGACTAAAATTCTTCCTTATTATTATCTTTCTAGCAACCCTGTTATTCATTTCTAAAACCTACACCTTCATCACCAAACTGGAAGCTTTACTGTACATCTGCCCTCATATCTCAGACATATATCATAATTTACAGGTTTCATTCTAGCAAACCTGTAACCTAAATTTTCAAAATTTCTTATTAAAGAAAGTATTAAATGAATGATTAGGAATTCAAATCCACTTGTTTGATGGTGAGCCTAAATGGCTATATTAATCGTAATAACAGTTCAGTCTGTAGAAGAAAATGTTACAAGTAATTGCTTTCCTTATATTTCAAGGACCAATCATTCACTTTTTGAAATGCTACCAGCAGTGTATCAATATCAATAGGTTGAAAAAACATGGCAGCACCTGGCCTACAATTGCCCACAGCGATAACAATCAAATATACCATCACACTTCAAGGCAATTTATTAGTGCTTATACTTCTTAGTCCAATTATTTCATCCTTAACCTACAGTTATGAATAAGAAAATCTCTTACATAAAAAAAAAAGTTATGGAGAGAATTCCTAATAAATTAATAATCCTTTCAGTGAAAAAAAAGTTGAAATGGTACAGCACAGAATTGTATGTTTCTAAAAAGGAAAACTATTGATCTAACATCTGACAGTTAAAGAGAAAAACAAAATCCATAAAAACACCGATGTACAGAAAAAGAGCTGATAAGGAGCAAACTGTAATGGTAATTACCTTTACTGACAGCAAACCAAGGAAGCATGGCTTGTCAAAAAGGTGAGCCAATATTAAATGCTTTTGATTTCCCTGCATACAGAGACAACACATGGCATGTCCATAAAATACAGAATTGATAAGAGGGGCCAAAAGAACAATGTAGATTATTAGATCACTTACTGTTATGCTGTATAACTTGTAAAGGACATCATTCATACCCCCAGTTTCTTCATTGAGTGAAAGAAAATGTCTTTCCACACTGTATTTAGTTACAACATTCTGCACACGATTGTAAAAGTATTCAACCATCCATTTCACCATTTCTAAAGCTTGAGCATTATCTGCAAATGTATATTGATCCAATAGGCCCGCCAAGATCTGTTGAAGTCAAAATGATAAAAGTTAGTTATATAAATTTTAAATTTGTCATGTGAAGCAGTTGAAAGTAGAAGTACACCTTATGAATAGTGTAATATGGAGCCCAGACAGGTTTTATAGCTTCAAAACGATCGAATAGCTCAGATGGAAAAGCAGAAAGGTAACCTGTGCCTAATCTCTCCTGACAGGCAGATAGAGAAGACACTACTGCAGACATTTTCTCTTTGAGAGTATCATTATGTGTACTAGCCCACATATGTGCTGATGCACCCAAGTAGTGCCCTTCAAATTATCAATTCATCCATTATGAGCTGTGTTTGAAGTCTTAAGTACAGAACTTATCAGATAAAATATCTCCAAAGAAAGTGTACCAAAGAAAACTCAAATAATTCAAGGGAGTTCAATATCACACAAAATAATGATAATTATCCTTTTGCGGCCAAACAAAAGAAACATATAGATACAGAATGTTAGATGATCGACAGACAATATACTACCATGAGACAAATGCATATCAATTAGTACAAATTTGTATTGAGAAAAAACACATCAAATCTCATCATCCTAAATCATTCATCTATTTTCTTTTTTTTCCCCCCCAGAATTTGCAGCATATTAAATATAAAGAGAATAAAGAAGAGTATATATAAACACTTTATTCTTCACTTCCTAAATCATAAAAATCCAAACAGTAATATATGTGCTTGTTAAAAAAACAATAAAATGGAAGAGAGAAATAACATTCAAAAAATGGTTTCTGTAACACAGAATTATCTAATGAGTGATGGTTAATGACTCATTTTACCAAAAGAAAAAAAGTAGAACAGATAAAAAAAATGGAATGAATAGTGTGACGTTGATCATTTACACTTATGAAAAAGGTGGGTTAAGGGCCCTGCTTTGAATTTTCCAGCATTTATGGGAATCAAATCAGTTATTACAGAAATGTAGCAGAATCAAACATACCGCATATAAAAAAGAGACGTAATGCATACCATTAGAGACAATTTAATTATATGCTAATAAGAAGTCAAATCCTTCATCACCACCAAAAATCATAAACTTAACTAACCTACAAAATGACCCCGAAGCTCACAATCTGCGGCCTCCCAGCCACCATATGGAATGCCAGGTGTAAGCAAACCTGCAGTCTTTCTAAAGCTCCACACCAACCTATCCACGTCCAACATCAACAAGTACTCTAAATTTGTTTGTTGTGCTTGCCAATGAAGTGAACTCGAATCCAATCTCACATTATGCAGTGAGACTTCCTTAAGGAAATTTTCAGATGATTTAAGAGGAGTTTTCATTTTTTTATACATCATTGCCCAACCATACTCATCTTCTTGCTTCAATATCTTTCTTGGTAGCAAATTAGACCAAGCAGAATCATCGGTTGGTATCAAATGGTGGTAGTGTTCAAACATTTCTTCCTTCCATGTTTCATTATTGGATGATAAGAGTTCATATCGAAATGTATGCGATGAGAGCTGAGTAGGAGTGTTTGTACACTCTTTACTCGTACCAAAACTAGAAAGCACAGATAGAAAGACCAAAACCAGCAACTTCAAGAAAAAAAAGCCCTTCATTTTATTTTTTATTTTTTATTTTTGCTGTTATCAAAATCAGTAAATCAAAATCAATCACACCCTAAACTTGAAGGAATTTAAGTCAAGATTTAAACCAAAAAAAAACAACACTGAAACTTTACGAACTCGAATACTGTTTAAAAAATAAAAAAAATCTGGCATAAGCCCAGATGAAAAAGTAGCCCAAGTTTGAGAGAAATGAAGTCAAAACACCAGATAACAATAACTTCCACTTATATAAGTAAAACCCGAAAGCAGTAACCTTAAATTAGGCTAAATTCATTAGAAACATCAAATTGAACTGCTGATTACCACATGTGATAACCCAGTATTGAAAAATCTTTAAAATTCAGTATAGATAAGAACCAAGTTGAAAAAACCACCCAAAAAAAAAAAAACACTCAATTCAACGCAAGAATCACAGGGAGCCTCGAATAGTTCAACAAATAGAGGACACACGTGAAGCCTCCTTATATAACAGAACCAACAGAACGCCACAAAAAGCCAAATTTGAAGGTAAAAGGCAATTATCATCTCGTGAAAGGCAAGAATTTAATTTGGAGTACCAAAAAAAGAAACGAAACAAAAGAATGTACAATAAATTAATGATATTAATATAAATATAAATAGATATTTACAGGTAATAAAGAAGGCCGAGGAAGCGGCAAAGGAGTATCAAGACAAAGGAGAATCACGGATACGGTGTCGTTTCCAGAGGGGTTGGGTATTTCGAGAGGGGAGGGAAGAAGCTCTCCTCCTCCTCCTCCTGCTTTCCAGTTAAGCATTATTTTACACTCTGGATAACAGACGTGGGAGACAGAGGACCAATAATACTGGAATCTCCATCTTTACTGCCACCCACGATATACAGTTATTAATTAAGCAAACAATACTTTATTACTTAAATTATTTTATTTATTTATTTAACAAAAATGGATTTTTTTTATAAAGGAAATTGATGCTAATTTGATCTTGTTTTGCTTGTACAGATATTTTGATAAAAATTAGTTGCAAATTCGTGTAATAATTATAATAAAATTTCTTTCAAAAAATTATAATTATTTAATTTTTATTAAATAATTAATTAATTAAATGATTTAATTATGATTTTATAAAAATTTATTATTAAGTAAATAAAATAATAAAAAAATTTTAAATTTATAATTATCTATCAAGATAATTATAATTAATAATTTTAATTTTATATGACATAATTTTTAAAAAAAATAATTAAATTATAATAAAGTAATTATTGACAATCAATCAAATCAATAATATTAGAGATTTTATATTAAAAATAAAATTAATTGATAACTATAAATTATGTATACATATGTGAGACACTTTTATGAGTAATTCTTGACAACCAATCAAATAAAAAATCTTAAGTATTCTATAATTAAAAATAAAATTAATAGATAATTACGTGCACATATATGAACTAGTCATAACAAATATTTGTCTATCGATTCATATATTTAAATATATATGACATAATTTTAAAAGAAATTTTATTAAATTATATTCAATGAATTAATTCTTGATAATCTATTACATTTTCATTATTTTTTATATACTTAGAATTTTGAAAATTAATGAAATTAATTTAAATGTTAGCTTTATATTTAAATTTTTATATGTTTTATATTTTCTAATTTACTGTTTATAATTTTAGATTTTTTAATTTCTTATTCAAAATTATTTTTTATGATCTTAAATTTATATTTATAAATTTACTATTTAATTTTCTATTTAGAATGTTCTTTCTATATAAAAGTTAATTTTTTATTTTCCTATTTAAAATTTTTTTGATATGATAATTTTTTATAAAGTAATATAAAACAATAACATGTGACTATATATACAAAATTCCCTAACAAATGACAATTAATTTAAATTTTAACTTCTTATTTAAAATTTTTACATTTTAAGTTTTTAATTTTTTGTTTATAAATTATGTAGAATTTTTATTTTTAAAATTTTTTAATTTTTTATTCAAATTTTTTTTAATATAATCTTAACTTTCTGTTTAGAATTTTTATTGATTATGTTCTTTTTAAAAAACTTTCTATTTAGAATGTTCTTTTTATATAGCATTTATTTTTTTGATTGCTTATTTAATTTTTTTGATATATAATTTTTATAACATAATATAAGGTAATGACATGTAACTATGTTATATACAATTAATTGATAAATGACAAAATTTTTAAATTTTAGTTTTCTATTTAAATTTTTACACTTAAGATTTTTTAAATTTTTTGTTTAGAAGTTGTTTATAATTTTTTTCTTTTTAAAATTTCTAATTTTATGTTCAATTTTTTTCTAAATGATATTAGCTTCCTATTTGAGATTTTGCTATTTAGATTTTTAAAATTTTCTATTTAGATGGTTCTTTTTATATGTCAATTAATTTCTTTTATAACATTTTATTTAAAAAAATTTTGATATGACAAATTTTATATATTATAATACGTGATTATATTACATACAATAATTTGATAAAGTATAAACAATTTAAATCTTAATTTCCTATTTAACATTTTCTATGTTTTAGGTTTTGCAATTGTATATTTAAAAGTTGTTTATTTTTTTTAATTTTGTTAAGTTCCTATTCAAAATTTTTTTATATGATCTTAGTTTTTATTTATCATTTTTATTGTCCAAATTTTTTTAATTTTCTTTTTAGAAAGTTTTTTTTATATGACAATCAACTTTATTTAGAAATTTTTTAATATGATATTTTTTATAACATAGTAAAAAATAATAATGTATAACTATGTTATACACAATTGTTTGATAAAAGGTAAGCAATTTAGATCTTTGCTTCTTATTTCAAATTTTTTAATTTTCAATTTAAAAGTTATTTAAAATTTTTATTTTTTAGATTTTTCTAATTTTCTATTCAAAATTTTTTTATATGATTTTAGTTTATATTTAAAATTTTACTATTTAAATTTTTAATTTTCTATTTAGAATATTCTTTTTATGCAGCAATTATTTATTTTTAATTTTTTGATATGACAATTTTTTATAATGCAATATAAAATAATGACATATGACTACATTACACATAATTATTTAACAAATAGCAATCAACTAATAATATATATTGATTTATTTATATTTAGTATATATATTCATTTAATATTTAATAATATAAAAAAATAATTATTTAAGAAATTTATTATTATATTTGAATGTAAAAAAAATTTTATATTTTCATTTGATATATATATATATATTTATTTATCTTATTAATTAATTATATATTTTCAATATAAATAAATTTCATTCATGATATTTATATCACATGTGAAATATTTTTTATGCGATAAGTGAAATTATTTAAAAATGGTAGTGAAATTCAAATTTTATTAATCTAAAATTTACACTAGCTAGTGATATGATTGTAATAATAATTTTTAAACAAATTTAATATTTATTTTATTAAATAATTAGTAATTAGTTGAATAATTAATTATTATTTTATACAAATTATTATCAATTGAATTAAAAAATAAATTCTTAAAATTTATAATTATATATGAAAGTTGTAATAAAAAAATATTTATTAATTCATACCTCCAATTTTATATGACGGAATTTCAAAAGTAAAATTATTAAGTTTGAACAAAATAATTATTAATAATCAATTAAATAAATAATATTTAGTATTTCATAATCAAAAATAAAATTAATAGATAATTGCAACTATATATGAACATATGAGATAGTTGTGACAATGGATTGTTAATTAATTTATACTTTAATTTTATATGGCATAATTTTAAAAAATAATTAAACTTGAATAAAATAATTTATAACAATTTATTATACTACTGTTAATCTTTATATACTTAGAATTTAAAACAAAAATTGAGTTAATTTAAATTTTAGCTTTCTATTTAGAATTTTTACCTTTTAGGTTGTTATAATTATCTATTTAAAGTTTAAATTTTTTACTTTAAATTTTTTTTTAATTTTCTATTCAAAATTTGTGTATATGATTTTAGTTTCCTATTTAAAATTTTTTGACTTTTTGACTTTTTAAATTTTCTAATTATAAGGTTTTTTGTATGGTAATTCATTTTTAATTTTTTAAAAATTTTTAATTTCTTGTTTAGAATTAGTTAAAAATTTTTATTTTTTTATTTTTAAATTTCTTATTTATAATATTTTTGATATGATAATGACATTCTATTAATAATTTTTTACTTTTTTCAAGATTTTTTATTTATAATTTAGAAAATTTTTTTTTTTATTATGACAGTTAAATTTTCTAATTTCTTTTTTAGAAATATTTTTGATATAGTAGTTTTTATAACATAATGTAAAATGATGATACATAACTATATTAATAAAATTATTTGATAAATGTTAAATAATAATTTAAAATTAATTCTGATTAAAATTAATAACATATTGATGATTGAAAATATATATTGATAAATGATAAATAATGGTTAAAATTAATTGTAATTGAAATTAATAATATATATTAAATAGTGATCGATATCAATTAAGTAAAGAAATATTTACGTTAAATAATTGCCCTTATCCTTTCATGCAATAACGAATAACTAGAAGGATGACATGGTAAAGCTGTAATCATTATATCGTAGACGGAAGGTTCGATAACATTTGCCGAATTTTATGACGATATGATTACGAGAAAATTTGTCAAGTGACGTGTGCCTTTAACAAATAATTTTTTCTGTTTTTAATGAATTTTCAATTATTTTAGAAAAGAGTTTAACCTAAAACTCAGTTTATTCGAGATAAAAAGTGACAAATCAAAAATTAAATTGAGTTAAATTAAATTACAACTTAATTAATAATTGACATTATACTATATAAATATATATATTATCATGCAAACAAATTATTCATAATTTAGAGTAATAAATATAAAATATATTATAAATAGATCTTTTAAATAACATTTTAAATTCATATATGATAATTGTAAAGCATAAACTAAGTTTTTAATTATTTAAAATATTATTTTATTACATACAAATGTTATATATTATGAAAACAATTGAAACAACATCAATTGAATATCAAAATAATATATTTTTCTTAATTTTTAATAATAAATGATTATTTTAAAGATTAATAATATTGTATTATAAAAAGACATAATATACTTTAAAATCACAATTAAGTTATTAAAAAATGTAGAATTAATTTTAAAATTTAAAAATAAAAAATTGAGTAGACTCATATTGAATTAGGAAATTTTAACCAAATTTCTTTAATTTCAGATTTGAAAATTAACAAAAATTAATTAAGAGTTTGATTTTTAAACTGAATCAGTTTGATCAAACCAAATTTTATAATGTTGAGTTCATGACTTATTTATTCTGTATATACATCCAATGAACTACATCAAAAGGATAAAAAATATTAAATAAAATATGACTTTTTTTTTGTTTGGACAATGAGAAACCTTTACTTGAACAAGCAAAATTTAGAAAAGAAAATGATGAAAAAAGATGTTTCTGCATGTTTAACAATTCTTGTACAGTGCGTTTTATGAAGTTTATTTGAAAATTTATATTTTGTGCATTTAGTATAAATAAAAATTTATTTTATTAAATTTTGAAATTGATTATAACCAAACTAAAATTTATCAAATTTAATATAATTTGTAAATAAATTGTAAAAATTGTAAAGGTTTTTTCGTTATGATAAAAATTACTTTTTTTCTCTTTATTTTTCATACACTTTCTCTTTTTTTTCTTTCTTTCTATTTTCTCTCCTCTCTTTTTTATTTTTTTATATTTAAAAAATAATACAAGAACACTTTTACATAACAAAAAATTTATTAAAATTTAAACATAAATCAAAGTATAAAATTTAATTTATTTAAAAAGAATATTATTTATAGTTAATAATATACTAAATATAAAAATTGATTGATAAATGATATAAGATATTAATTCATAAATAAAATGAAATTTAAATTTAAAATTCAATCAACTAATAAATAGAATGCTTAATGTCACTGACCAAAAATGCCTAATTTCTCATTTTGGCTAATTCGTATATTCATTCAACGAACAGTTTGGCATTCATAATAATTGTAATGCATGCAATTTCAATTGATGAGAACCTTCCAATTTCATAACTCTCATGCATTGACTTCTTTAAGCATTAGTAAACTATTACATCTTTGAATCGATGAGGTTGTTTAACTGTATATATTAAAATTATATTCAGTAATTTTAATGTAAGAAATTTTCAACAATTATTGCTTCAATAATCTGATTTTTAAGAGGAAACATTCCCTGACGCCTCAACTAGTTATCAGCGTCCGCCAAGAATTGTTTCATCGCTATATCATCATAATATAATATAGCCACCAAAAATCCTCTCAAGGAATCATGCCTATTCTCATCGCAACCTCTCTCCCTCTCGTTGGCCAGCACTTTTAGACTGGTAACGTACAATAGAAAAATGTGCTCTCTCCAATTATTTCGAGTTTAAATTTATTAAAAATACATATTTTTTTAAATAAATCCACTATATTTAACGTATATAAATTTATTTTCAACTTACTCAAAAAATAAATATATTAAATAAAACTAAACAATTCCTCATCAAATCAACAAATATATCATTTTCTTTTAGTACATATTCACATAATTAATAGACTGATTTTAGTGATAAGTGTTTGTTTGTTTTATAATATAAGAAAAAATTTTATTATTTTTTTAACTATTAACTATTTTTAATGTACAAAAATAAAGATTTGAACTCCAATAAATAAAAAAAATATCAAAATTTTATGGGTATAAAATACTTTGAATTAAATGTAATTCATAATTTCTTTCTATATTCTTTTAATTTTAAAAATTATATCTCAAATTTATTTGTGAAATCAGTTATTCGCTTTTAAAGGAACTTAAATACAAGTGGCCCTGCCTTTCTTATCAAGACGAAGTAGGACAATATGCTGTTGTCACAGCAACTTCCTGATATCAATTCTAGCTGCAAGTGTGCGGTTGGGAATACTATCAAAAGGAACGGACCTAATTCTTCTGAGATTGCTAAGGAAAGTGTTGATGTGAGATATTTCTTACTGTTTAATCTTCACTCTTCCCTTGTATTCAAATGAAAACCTCACTTTTTGCAGTTGCATTCCAGACAAGGCTAGTGCAAATTGTCTTATCCCATCGTACAACTTGTTCTTAGAATATTAAATAACAATTTAATTTAATTTTCAGTTTGACTAAAACTCGAAAATTTTTGAACTCTAAAAATGATTATAACATTACTAAAATAAAAATTAATTGCTCTCATCGATTTTTTTTAAAAAAATAATATATAGATGTATCTTCTAGGGCAATTGCGTTAGATTAGGAAGTCTTATTATAAAAATGATACACCTATAAGTGTAGAAAACCCAAGAATAAAAAGTATTAATTGGAAAAATTAGACGTTGGGTTCAGTTGTTACCATTGCCATAAAATTAATATAGAACATGCCATGAAAATTAGAGCACGAGATCAAAGAAACAAAATCTAACCACAATCTTGCATACCAAGAGGCCAACTCACCCCACAATATGAAAGAAATGAGGAGCAAAAGGTAACATCCCATATATTAGAAGTCAAATTATAGACATCAAAATAAATAAAAAAAAATAACAAGGGCATATTAATCAATTAATTAATTATAACAAGATTGAAGTAGTTGGTTTTCTGTTGTTTTCCATCGACACATGGACAAGCATTGTGTACCTAAAGTCTGAAGTGGGTAGGTATGATTTAATAGTGAGGCCGAACGGACCTGGGGTAAGCAAGCACAGTTGCACCATCATCATCCTAAAACAAGTAGGCGGGAAGAAAAGTATTCCCTTCAAAGAAAAATGGAGAAAAGAAAGGTATTTAATTTGAAACAAATATCTTCTTGATCGGTCAATTTCTTGTTCTCTTTCAGTAGCTTTCGATAGCAGATGCAGAAAGGCCTATATAAAGCCTTTGTCTCAATGTTCTAGGATATGGATGAAGATGAACCCAATAGTGACACATTAGATATATTAAATAAAAATGGGTACCTCATTAGGAAGTGGTGCAAATATAATTGAACTAAATATTATAAACTGTAGCACCAATGGAAAATGATAGGTTATTAATGTGGTGCACAAGGGAAGCAAGCAACAAATATAAACAAGACGTGCATTGGACAAAATCCAAGAAGTGTGGGGTTAGTTTGATGTGGATATGTAAATATTTAGCTATTGATTCTCCAAAGAAGAAAAACACTCAATTTTGTCCTTGCTTCGTTCTTTTAGTCATTTACCATCCCATATCAAGCAAACATATACAGGTGTTAAGGCAATTGTGCAGCAGGACCAGCAAAATTATGTTGGGGTCCATGCGGGCAATTCATTTGATTTGACAAACAGAGAGGAGATTACCTCGTTAAATCAGTAAGATGATTTCGACCAAAAACCAAAAAAAAAAAAAAATCAGTAAGATGATTAAATTATACATCAGAAGTGACGTGAGGTGTAATGGAAGTCTAAAATATCTTTTTGTGGGCACAGCAGGTGAAAGTGATCCATATTCTAGAAGATGATGCAGACTAATATTGACATGGAAAAAAATTGTTTTTTCCCATAGGCTGAGTGAGTCACAAATTGTTCAGTGCACTTCAGAATTAAGAATGATAATTTGACCTGACTTGTTGGGTATTCAATGTTAGTAGGATAAGATATTATCAGTTCCATTTAATAATTGAGTTAATTCGAATTTTCCCTTTAATTCGAGTCGAGTGGGATTCTTTTAATGGAATTTTTTTTTTTTTTAATCAAGTCTGGATATAGATTTTAAAAAAGTCAATTCATTGTCATTCCCAATGTGGATGAAAAAAAATTCATGCATACACATGAGCTCATATACATTTTGCCAATCATAAAACAATTAAAAAAAATATGTCACATGAATAATAAGAAGCAACCGAAGGCCCTATTGAAAGTTTAAACCCCACAAAAGAAAAAAGATCGGCCCATTCAGAAGAGGCTACCTTATCCTATGCTATAAAATCTTGACCCAGTCTCTTAGATTGATGGACTGGACGGAAGCCTGCCTCTTAAACCATCTGAGCCTGCATGGGCCCAATCATGTAATTTTCAATTGAACCACTATGCTATGACAGTTCGGCTTTTGGTTCCTGGATTTAGAGAATTAGAAAGAAACCGAGCCATTAGTTCCAGTTTGATTCTTGCCCAAAATGTCTCAAAAATTATTTTTCAAAATTCTTTTCCAATCAATTTTCTTAAAAACATAAGTTTGTATTTTTCCCAAATATTCTTTTGAAAAAAAAAAAGGAAAAGTTTTGAACATATCATAATCTGATTCGAATTAAAACTGAAAAGTCCATTCCGAGTTTATAATTCTCCTTGAACCAGAATCACCAGTTTTGGTCCATCATCCATGCATTTTTAATTGCTTCATTTTATTTGTTTGT
Source organism: Omphalea diandra (assembly GCA_949677035.1). Lineage (NCBI taxonomy): Eukaryota > Viridiplantae > Streptophyta > Magnoliopsida > Malpighiales > Euphorbiaceae > Omphalea > Omphalea diandra. The sequence goes on along the minus strand of CATIWR010556344.1, from coordinate 4,876 downwards.
ATTAAAGAAATTATTCCATTCTAACTCAAGATCATAATAAATGAGCCAATATCTAATATTAATTCTCTCATTTTTCTTTTGATATGAAGGAAAAATAAAAATAGAATAATTATGTAGGTAATGAAGGAAAGTTATTAAGATTATTTCATAATTTATTGCGACATATACAAGTTAATTTGGTTTCTTGGTAGATCAAGTGCTGCCATGGTTGCAGCAACAGCTATAAGTGTCGACACATTTGGAATCATTTTAATCTATGTATATTTGCATCAAACATTGGTGGATATTCTTGGATCCACATGCTTTCAAGTCTCGGATCGATAAGCTTGCGGCTGTAAAGTTTATCAGCTTCAACTTTCTGGATACCTGATTTGAAGAGATTAAACAGCAAAATTTGCAGTTAGAAAACTAAACCGCATTTATAATCTCAACATATGGAAAAATGAAAAAAAAAAAAATGAAAATGGAAGATTTGATAAGACAATCATTTGTTGATTCGTAATATAACATGGAGATATGTGTAGTGTGTATTTGTACGAGTAATGTAGGTGGAGAATCTAATATGTATGAGCAAAGTGTTATCTAATAATACTAATAATTTATTATGTGAGATTTGTAGGAGTAGATAGTTTTGTAAGAGACTGATGATAGGGATATGAATCATATCTAGAGAAGACTAAGAGTCACTTGTCATTCTTACATTATTTACCATAAAAATATATTATTGTGATTACTGAAGAATTTTAAGGTTGTGTTGTGAACCATGCCATGAGCATTTGGTCTTTCTGAAACCAGATAGTGTAGTCAGGATTAAGAATTTTTGTGGAAGGATCATAAGCCGAAGTAATTTTTTTGGGTGGTGGAAGGAATAATTTGATTTTCCTTTTTTCATAATAAATAATTTGTTGTGATTAATTTAATTGAAAAAAAAAATAATGAGTGGAGGTTTGAGAGGGAATATCGAGAAAGAAGAAGAAGAAAAATTCATATCATGAGGTTGTTTATTTTGAAAAGAAAGGAATGTTTTATCTATTGATAGGCTCTAATACCATAGTAAGCCTCTAAGAAATTGGGATCAAATTCTATTTTATTGATGTTTAGAAGTATACTACTTATTGTATACAGAAGATTCGAAAAGCTATATGAGTGCAAATTGCTAAACAAATAAATAATACAATTGGTTCAAAGTTAAGTATATCAAATTCAAATGTGTTGAATAACTTATCCTCAACAATTCCTTCCATCATTTGGTCTGAGTAGAAAATTTTTGAGGGTAGGAAGAAATGTAAAAGCGGTAAACTATAGGAATAAAAGGGACGAGATTGAATTAGATCAATTTTAAATTAAATTAATGTTTAGTCAGATTAATTTTAAATTATATTTTTAAAACAAATTTAAGTTAAATTATGTCTAATTATAAGTGAATCAGATTGGATTATTAGTCCAAAAGTATATAAAGAAATCCCAATTTTTAAATTAAATCAAATCATTCATAATTTTGATTTTTTAAATAAAGAAAATATTATTTTAATTTTAAAATAAATCTAAATATTTTAAATAATATAAATTGAGTTGACTTATAGATCGATTCAAATTAAATCTATTTGAATCTATAGGTCAAATCAGATTAATTTTCAGTCCAATAAATTTTTGAACCTGATCAAAATTTTTCAAAAAATTCTTGTCGAGGCAAAAATTGCTAACTCCTAATGTATACTTGGATAAAAGGGAAAAAAAAAATTAGATAGAGTGGTCCAGTCTGCGCGTTTGTGTTTAAAGCCAAGAGTTAAGTGTTGAAAGAGAGAAACATTCAACTCATTTAAGTTGAATAAGGACCCAGAAACATACTTATGTACTTTTTTTAAAAAAAAAATCTTTAAGCAGTCAGTGCTTTTACAACCGACGATATGAAATGAAAAGTAACAAAGTTTATTTAACTTTCCAAAAGAAACTCATTTACCTCACACACAAATCATTTTAATGGCCATAGTCGATGTTTATTTCTTCAAAGTGACTTTCAACCTAACATCACCATTTATGAAATCACAAAAAGGGTACTTAGAGATCCACACTCAACGAAGCTTAAACGCCGTTTTAATTCCTTTGACTACTAGAAGCACGAACATAAAATACACAGAATATGAAGATCCCTGCATGTATATATATTCTTCATTGGTAAAGATAGATGCCATTTTTGAACATTGACAATCAATTAAACACCCCAATGGTCTCTAGTTAGTCACCCATACCATGGTCAAAAATTAAGGGGACAAACTCATTTCCAAAGACTCCTTTAAGTTCTTATGATAATGAGTCATACGACAGTTTCAGTTTTGTTTCTATCATCAAGATTTCGACCGAAGAAATGGACTGCCACGAATGCCTTAAAACAAAGACCATTTGGCCAAGTTCCATGCAAAATCATGCATTCAAAATTTCAGTACTATCATTTTACTTAGTACTTCAGAATTCTCTTGAAGAAAAGTCTAGAATAATATTCAAGTATTTATAGCCCGACGCCCACATGACATTGACGAACAGTTTTGTTCTTTTATTAATTTTGGACAGATATAAGGTGGTAAATAAATTAGAGGTCACATTTGCAAATTGCAAGGTCCTGTCCACTGTCCAAGAATTCAAATGATCGATAGATGCAACTAGCTAGACTTGGAAACAAAACAAATACAACTAGCTAGACCTTGGAAACAAAACAAACACTAGCAATATATCACTAGCAGAAGCATAGACCCTTTTCTTGTTGTTTAGGAAGGGAAATGTAAGGGCCACCCATCTGCTGCTCTTTCTCTATCCATATAGGCAGACCAAGTTATAGATTTGGGGGCCATTATTGATACTTGAATTGCAAAATGCCAAGATGTAGCGGGAGAGACATGACAACTAGTCTTTTTCGTCCCTAGTAAACGTGGGCCTACCAGTTGTATTCACTAGAAAAAATTTTCAACTTGTACCCCTAAATTCGCCGACAAATGGAATAATTTTAGTCCATCTTATGCCTCTTAATCTGTGATTAATCTCAGCACCTTGATGCTCTATGCCAAGGCCCAAGTGCTTAAAAAAAAAAAAAAAAACAAAAGACTCCTCTTTCTATTATAATATTTTAAGGCAGGTCGATGATGATGATGGTGATAGTAATAGTATGCTAGTTTGGGGAGGACTGGAGGAGGGTTGATTGCATTTGTAGCAATGGCGTTTGCAGGGTGTCTCATTTGTTTTCAGGTGATAGTGTCTTAACAGTAGCAGACCTCTTGACCCTACCGTTCATGTCGCCTTTCAATTTTGCACAAAATTGCAATAATCATTCAAATACACCTCATGTATTGTAGAGAAATAATTGAAGTTTTTATCCATAAAATTAAATGTTGATATTAATGATTTGAAGATAAAATTGACATAAAAAAAATTCAGGCAGGTGTTTTAATTAATGTGCTTTAAACATTTCTTTTATTATGAGGAAATACAATGCATTTGCAATCTGAAATTTCAATTTAAAAGCTGTATTTTTTTAGCTAAACTTTAAGGTTTAAATTCATTATTTTAAATTTATAGAAGACTTTTACTGAATGATACTAAAAGCTTCTTGTTGGAGTGTAATATTCTACTTCAATTAAGTGTAGAGTTAATGCATATAAAGTGTCTAAAAAAACTCGTAAAATTTTAAGATTTTAGATTTAAGATAGTGTGTATTGGATGATAGTATTATTTCACATAGTGTGTATTAGAGTGACGATATTGTTTCAGTACAATCCAATAGACATTAAACAATTGCATTTGTGAATAATATCGATAATTATACACTTGTTTATTTTAGATATTGTTTCGGTATGGAGTAGTGCTGGCAGTTTTTGACCCAATTTGAATTCATAGGAAAAAAAATTTGAACCGGATTCAAGGTACATAAAAAATGACTTGAATCCGAATGATCTAAAAATTTTTGGATCGAGTTGGATTGAGTAAGGGTCAATCTGATGGGTTGGATCAAAACTGACTTAAATGGATCAACTTATTACTCGACTCTATTGATCCGATGATAATATAAAAAAATGAAAAATTTTATTACTAGATATATAAAAGTAGAATAATTAAAATAAAAAAGAAAGAAATTTATTTTAAAAAAACATTTATATTATTTAATTAAATTTTAATTTCAATTTAACTTTGATATTTTTATTTAAAATATAACGAAATTTTTATATTTTAATAGATTTATTAATTTTATTGTGCTTTTTTATGCACCTAAATTATAATTTATTATTTAATATGATAAATTATTTAGTAAAAATAAAAAACTAAAATAATTTTATCATAATTTTTTAAATTATTTAATACAACAACAAATGTTATTATGACAATATTATTTTTTCTTATATGTAATTTGGTGGACACTATATTGTAATAAAATATTAAGATGAGATAGTATATATCATAATTTGTTTTATAAACTCATTTATTATAACAAAAATTTTTGAGTTACAAATTTGCGGACTCAATGATTAAGAAAATTCAAAATTTTCGTAAATATTCAACTATATCTAAAGTTTCTAATTGAGTCGATTATATTCTAATTTAATGAATTGATTTTAATTATACATCAAGTCAAAATTACCATTTAATAAAGTGTATATTTAGACTCAATTGACCCTTATATTTTTTTAATTAGTTGAATGAAATACAAAATTAAGTTTAAATCTTACTAAGATAATATTTTTATTTTTACTAAATTTAAATATTTTTCACAAAAATATCAAAACTTTATTTTTATTTTAATAGATGAAAAAATAATTTTATACTAATTTTATTTTTAAAATTATAAATTTTATTTTTTATATATTTACTAATAAATTAATAAATCCTTAAT
>CATIWR010556325.1:0-28312 GCA_949677035.1 Omphalea diandra | reverse complement strand
TATATATATATATATATATATATATATATATTCCAAATGAGTTGCATACAAGAATGCAGAAAGGTCAGGCTGCTATACAAGAATAATAATCTTAAATACTACGTCCACTTGCATAGAATGTGGCCATAGTTGCATACGCTACATGTAAGCTCATTTTGACATTTTATAATGATATATGTATAAAATGTTAGGATCTCAAAACACTAATGAAGCTCAAGAGAGAGGTTTAGACTTACCATAAAGGTTGGTAGCACCAAAGGTGAGTAAAAGCCATAATTTGATTTAATGTGTATATGTGATAGTTTTATGAGACAGTTGTGTTCTATTACGTGTATATGTGATTGAATGACATTTAACATATGAATACAAGTCAAATGAGAATTACTCGGTATACCATTGTGAATGAACACTTGCATACTGAACTAAAAGGATGTTGTGACCAGCTTGTCAAACACTTGTGAAATCACTTAGAAAATGGGCCAATATGTCCTATTATGGCGCATGTTATTGATCAAATGCACCACATGTAATATGCTAGACAATAAAATCAAACGTCATTTAAATCACATGAATTCCTAGGAGCAGTGTTTGCCTTACAAGGTTATGAAAGATCAAGCTATTGCATTTGCACTTGTATAGTCAATTCTCATACTTCTAATTTATCCTAATGATATTTGATTACTGGTTGTGCCATAAGAATATAATTATTGTTTTTATTCATTGAGTCGCGACTCGCCAAATCACAATTATTTTTTTTTAGATATTGAAGCATAAGGTTTGGGTACTTTGGAGCATAAAGTTTTGTATATGGACACATCGAGCATAGGTCATTGATTGAATTCCAGTTCTCTCTCTCCTTGTGTCATATACATGTTAACCAATTTAATGTTCGTAACCATAAACTGAGGCCTACATAAGTTTAATTTGATCCACTATAAAGGATTTTCCTAATGAATTTTCATAAAATTACACGCACACACACACACATATACACACACACACCCTATTTTTCTCTATTTTGAGATGGTAACGAAATAACTGGCATCTAAGAGAAAGACTGGTCCTAACTTAGTAGGTGAGCCATCATATGATGATGTGCCTCTTAAGGATTTAATTAGGGTTTTTATAAATCCTTCAAAGAAATCTAGAAACACTAACCATGTAGGAGAAAGCTCTATAGGAAAAGAAAAGGTGAAAGAGCCTTCAGTAAAATATAACACTATAAGAATAGCTCTAACACCTAATATATATGCCTCTCTACCTTAAAATATAGATAATTAAAAACATCATTTAGGGTTATTCTTCACCAATAGGGAACACAAGTAAACACTATAAACACTTGTGTCAATTTTTTCTTCTCCTACTCATCTTCTTAAACACATTAACCCTCTTTTTAATTTTTAAATAGAGCACCAATTTACTCCCCCTTCTTGGTACCCTAGGCCAATAGTTTACTTAATCTTTCTCATACAAGAGAGTTGCCTTACCAATTGCGCTCGTGAGAGAGTTGTCTCATTAGCTATGCTCACGGAAGAGTTATCTCAACAATTGTGCTTGCGAAAGAGTTATCTCACCAGTAGTGTGTTTCTCATACACATGAGAGTTTCCTCATTAGCCATATCATGTATGCAAAACATTCATTCATTTCATACATTTTATAATCCTTGCAGAGCCTAGCTATGACTCTTTGTGTTCCTACTTTATCCTTAAACTATCCTCATATCACATTGTATTTATATGTAACATTTATATCATAGCATATCATTTCATTTTATAAAATGCAAATAACTTTTATATCAACATAATTTGGCCTACTTTGGCATATATATAAAACTATGATGCATATATGCAATGGATATTATAAACCATGATAAAATTCCTCACTTGATATTGCTTATCTTTAATTGCTTAACTCTTTCTCTATCTCTAATCCTTAGCACCCCACACACCTAAATATATAAGTATATCTATATCAATATAATGGAATACTAAAATATGGAGAGTTGTCTAAACTCATCTATGGAATATATTTTGTATATAAAATAAGTTATTATTAGCCAAAAAGGCACATAAGGACATTAAGCACAAACTTTTAAAAAACTTGCAATTTAGTCCAAAATTATTTTTACATGTATAACTTCTATCATTCAGGTCTATAATCCACATACATCTTAAACCTTTAATCTAAACATCTATTATCATCCTTAATCATCATTTATACTTTAATCCTCTAAATTCTCAAACTTTATAATTTAATGCATTTACTACATATACATTGTTAATTAACATTACAACTGCCACTTCATCATAATAACTTAATTCATATTTATCACCTCCATCAATTGCCTTAAAATCTTTAATTCGATAATTGTCCTTAAAATTTTCATATTCTATTATTTTAGACTAAAAATGTAATTAACCTCAAATTATATACAATTAGCCTTAATTCTTCATCAATTAATTTACTTAATATTATTTCTCATCTATAAAATATATTTCTTAATAATTAATCTTATACATTAATTTTACATTTTAGGATTAATTTTATAATTATTAAGAGATTAATAAAAAATCATAAAATCTTATTAGGACTTTAAAATTCATGAAACTTAAATCGATGTGACTAGGGTGAATAGTAAGACTTTCTCGTATGAATTACTATTTGAACCTATCAAGTAGCCATCGAACCACCACATATGGTAGCTATAGTTTACCATCGATGGCTATTGAAAAAACAACCAAAACCATCTTATAGATTTCGCTACTAAGAGTTTGTAAAAACTGATAGTGCATCATATGAGCAATCGTTTGTTCAAAATTGATAAAAAATTAAAATTTGATCGAAACTTTGACCAATGATTTATTCACAGTCTAACCTCTTTTTGGAAAAAATCAAATGAAAGTTTGTGAATAAAACTTTCCATAAAACTTAAATCACATAAAATAAAACTCTAGTTTAAAAGTTATGACCGTTTAAAGTTTAGCTCCCTGTTTATGGCCAAAACGACATTGTTTAGTCTCATTCCAACTGGAGGCTACTTGTGAGCCAAATGGGGCTCTCGCATTGTACTCTCTCTCTACACGAGACCTGATGCAAGGTGCGATGTAGGGCTAGAAGTCTCATGCCTTTTTGTTTTTTTGTTTTTAAAATATTTTGGCTTAAGCCAAAATGCTTCTATTTTAGCCTAAGTCCAAAGAGGTGCCTCTTTCCTTTTTTTTCTCTTTTTTTTATAATAATAATAATTATTATTATTACAATAATTAAAGTTCTCATAATTAAAATCTCTATCATATAAAGTATTTATATTTTATAAATTAAGTTCTCAATCTATAATTAAATTAAATTCTATAAAATATATAAAGTAACTTGAATTAAATTGATTTTTTAAACATAAATATAATATTTCACCTAATTAAATTAACATTAAATTTACTTAAATTATATAATAAATAATCCATAATTTAATTATTTTCATAACACAAAATATTTTTCATGAATAATTTAATCTTTTAAATAATAATAAAATATTCTTATATAAAAAAAACTTTCATAATTAAATACATAAAATTAAATTAATTCACATAATATTCTTCCTTAAATCAATTTAATTAATAACATCAATAAACTTAAATAAATCAACATCCTTAATATAATTTAATTAAATTCCTTAAACATTTACGTAACATAATTTATATATATAATATGGTTAGCATTAAAATCATTTAAATCATACATTCATAGTAACTTAAATTAATTTCTATAAATTCTTTAAATCTTAGTTAAATTCATACTTAAATAATTAATTTAATATCTTTAAATCATTAAATATATTTTTTGTCATAAAAATCATCTTAAAAATATTAAATATCATTTAAAATTCATCATAACAATATTAACTATCATTGCATACTCATTTAAGTTTAAATTCTTAAACAAAACTCATTAAACATAACTCATAGTAAAAAATATAATCTTGATTCAAATAATAATCTCATTAATATAAAATCATTTCTCTTTAAAATACTAACATTTACATTAAATAATCTCCTTAAATATAGTGAATTATATCTAACCATCATTAAAACATTAAAATTCATAATCATATACATAAAATTAGAAGAAAATATTCTTAAAATAGCTTCAGTTATCGAAAATTCCTAAAATTGGATTTCAAATCTTACATCTATAAATTGCATTAGAATAAAATATATATATATTCATGCACATAGTGCACAATAAAAACTTTTAAATATGTTAAAAAAACAAGAAGGATAATAATGGTGCGTCGAGATAAAATTTCTAAAACAATAAATACACAACATAAATTTTTTAAGTCAGAATAAATATCAAAATGAAAAGAACTCCAATAAATTTTGGAATTCAATTCTTTAATCTTTGATTTTACTCATGCAAAATGCAAAATAAAATCGAGTGAAAATTTTTTTTTAAAAAATCCAATAGCATTATAGGCGCTAAGAGATGAATAAAAAAAGAACAAAAACAATCAAGATTTTAAATACCAATAAGAGAATATAATATTCCATAGTAACTAAAGTGGGTAGAAAAACATAAAATTAGATTTATCAATCATGTCCATTGACACATTGCCACTCAAGAGCATGATCTCAATTTCCACCACCAAACTGTTAATCTGTAAATGATTATTGGTTAGATATGAAAAGCATGAGAATTAATCATCATAAAACTTAACATAGAAACTGAAATCTTATTTGTTAATTTGTTTGAATTCATTGGTGAGATATTGAATTTATTAGCAATAATCACATAATAGGAAAAAAAAATAATGAACTAACCTTTACTATAAATGAGTTTTTAACTTACATTTGCATATGTTAAAGCAACGAAAAAAAAAATCCCATTAATAAAATTTGAGAAAAGGAAAAATTAAGGCCAAACCTATTATCAACGATGTCTAAGTACGTTGGCAATCTGCAATCGAGTTAAGTAGCGAGCAAGAGATCGGAATTCAGAGAAAATGAAATGTACTATTTACCTATAAACTAACTATTGGGTTTAAAATTGCAAGTTAATTAATTAATTAGTATAAATAAACAATAAATTACTCCTAAGTGATTTTTCAAATCGGAAGAGTAAAAAATAATTACAAAATCATGCAGAGATAGAGGAAAATCAGTCTTACTGGGTGGTTAGTCCACATAATTCTGGATGTAAGAAAATTGGAACAAAACATAATATTATAATTAGCTTTTCAACTAAGAAGGCAAGCATTAAGATAACATTATAATTAGGGCCAAAAAATTACATCTCTTTTTTAACTTTTTCTTTGTGAAAAACCATCTCTTTACACAAACTCTTAGTTGTTATATATATATATATATATTGCACTATTAAATATTTTGTAAATTTCAACTTCTATGTAAAGATATTTAGGAAAAATTAGACTGCAACTTATAGAAAGAAAAAAAAAAAAAAAACTAAACAAGTAGCACGTGCATTTAATATCTCTGTCTAAATTTTTTTTTATCTAACCTTTTACCTAACGAATTGTTTTGACCTGCAACTGTTATATAAAATTGGATACTGAACAAAACCACTTCACAGCAAAAGAAAGCTAAAACATTATTATGCTATTATAAAATGAACAAAAGAACAAAACTTCAAGATGTAAAGGTTATCACAACACAAAAACTAAAATATTATTATAATGTTCCAACTACGGATAATTATTGCATGGAGTGGAGGATGACCATATAAGAACTATAGTTATTATATTATCAATATATTTCTAATTTATAAATTTAATTATCATAAACATATGAAATAAGATTATCTTTCCAATAATCTGTGAACCAAAGGATGTCAATTCGGAAATTTCAATTCTAAACCCAACATCCAAAAGCATTTGTAAGAAAGAATATAAAACCCAAACCAAAATAACAATGTTAAAATAATATAATTATAGGTAAAGTTCATCATTAAATCAATAATTATATCATCCACAAAAGGAAAAGAATGGTGAATAAGGAAGAAAAAAAACATTACTTGAATACTACGAGCCTAACATATGCTTTCTTTATATCAGTAGAATTATTTTTTAGAACTTAAAATAGTATAGGACCAGTAATAATCATACAAGTTCTTAGTTTTTGTTAAAATTTTAAAAATATACTAGTATACAATTTACCTTCTTAGGAGATTAGTGGCAACAATTGAAAATTGTATATAATATACAATAAAACAAAGGAAAAATCAATTAACATATATTAAAGTTTGGTTAAATCATAATAATGATAAGTTGGAATAAAATAGAAGCCATCAATGACACAAGCCATGATAAAGTAAAAAAAAAAAAAAAAACTATAAGAGCAAAAGAACTACATTTACAATGGTAGGTATGAGATTTGAACTTGATGCCCTATTTTTCAAAATTTTGCACAGTTTTTCAACTATTGTTGACTTTGTTTCAATGCCCATTAAAAAGTATCCCAATGCATGTTGACCATTTGAACATCTCCTATTGGAAGGTCCAAAAAACTCTAGCCTTGCCTTAGTGCTTTTCCAATGCTCGTTGGTATAAGTCCAATGCCTATTCGAGACTTTGAGGGTTATGTTCACATCAAGTCATTTGGTCCAACACTTGTTCTTAAAATGCAATGCCTGTTGAAGTATCAATGAGCCATGCTTATTGAGAAAATACAACACCATTGTGAAGGTCATCCTAGGAAGCTCTTGTGATTTCAACATCCAATTCCTATTGTGTTATGAAAGAGTAAATGGTTGAAGGTCCAAAAACTTTAACTCGTATTATGGTTTTCATTTCAATGCCTATTGACAATCTCCAATACTCGTTGATGAAGTCACAACGCCTGTTAAAATGTAACAACACTCATTGACTTTGAATACTTAGAGTTTTTCAAAAACTCTTCTTCCTAAAGCCTTCGGTTAAAATATTGATGTAACTGCAAGACCTTACACACCAACTTGAACACGAGTTTATCTTTTAGATGTGTTTGTAATCATCAAAACAAGCTTGGTTTACCAAAACTCCTAAGTTAGATCCTACATTCTCCCCCTTTTTTATGATGATAAACAATCTATTAAGTGTAAATAATCCTTGCAAGAAAGGTACATCATAAAATGTTGTACATCATAAAATTTTTAAGTATAATAGATAAATATATATGTTATAACAAGTCATGTTACTTCCTCTTTGTTTAATTGTTTATGCACTATTAAGGCAAGTTATGCATACAAAGTCCTAAAACAAATTGAAATAAGATAAGTCATATACATTTTCATTCTTTCTTGGCTTGCCTTATTCTTGCATGTAAATTTTACTCCCTTTATTCTCATACTTAATTATTTCTCCCTATTTGTCATTATAAAAAATCAATACACAAGCATTTCTCCCTATTTGTCATTATCAAAAATCAATACACAAGCAAAGAAATAAAAAAAAATAACTCAAGTAAGAATAAACGAGGTGAGAAAAATATTTATATTCATTGAAGAAATGTTGACCCTTACATCAACATTTTGAAAAACAAAGAAAAAGAGAATGGATAAAATGAAATAAAAAAGAAAATATGCACACGAAGATGAGTGGATGTGAGGATCCTAGAGATGGTTCTAAGGCTTGCCCTTAGGCTTAGTTGTTGCCTCAGACTCTGCTGGATAAGTTAGAGTTCCAGGTTGCCAGTTTAATCCTTCAATTGTCTAATCTAACGTTTAGTTTGGATCTTTCATGTCTGTTTGTAGTTTTTATACTATTTGTTAAAGGGAGACGGTGGAGCATTCAACCTTTTGAACAATACTAGAGATGGTTGCTAGTTAATCAAGGACCTTTTCCTCAAAATTTGAAAGAGAAGTTGCAGCAGCAAGAGCACTTATACCTGTCTCTTCCACCGTAACAATCATTGCTCAAATGGCTTCCTTAAGTTCTTCATCATCCTAGTTTGGTCCAAGAGCTTCTCCTTCTTTTGGAATTCATTTTATTAAGCCTAAGTTGAGCCTTTGAAGGATCCTTATACTCAACAGCATCTTTTAACTAATGGATTCATTGTGTGGTAGTTTCTCCAACATAATGTTCCTTACTTCAAGTTCCTCTTCTGTTGAGTATATGACCTTCACATACTTAGCAATTCTAGTGATGCAATGCCCCATCATAAACTCATTTCCTTTGTCCACCTGGCTATCTATTTTTTTCATCAAGAACAGAGGTGTCTTTATTCTTCATGCACTAAAGATAAAAGAGGTCTGTGATGGTGCAATTTCCATTTAATTGGGCTTTGTCATTAATGTTCCAAGTTATAAATTGATGTGTGATCCTCAAGGCTTAGATTTTTATCTTAAATGCCTTGTTATTATTATTGTTGTAGTTGTTTTTCCCATCTATGATTGACTTTCAAAATTTGTTCACATCCACTTTGAAAGTGGGGGGGATGTTTTGTTATTCTAATAGTGGTGGCATTAAAGCATTTAGCTAACTCACTTGGCCTTAGGGTGTTCTTTTTCTTGAAGAATTTGAAATTGATGGTCCTTTCTCATGCATATGCAAGACATCACCTCCCAAAACTTCAAAAGTAGTCTAGAACTCAACTATAAGCTCCAAATATGAGTGCTCTTTGAATTGGCATAAAAGTTCCCACCCTATCCCTATCATCAAATCTTCAACTTGATATGCCAACTCATATCTTTGTATATCCATCCATTCAAAGAACGTTCCTCCTCTTATATGCCTCTTAAGGAGTTTTAGTGTCAATTCCTTCTCTTTATCCGTCTTAGGGTGAAATTTCTAGATAATTAGAGGAGTGTGCTCTATTTTTGTTTCCTTCTATTTCCCTTTTGATTATGGAACAAACTTGAACTTCTTTGAGGATTGTGAATGGAGGATGGTTCACTTGACCTTTTATTTTATCGGGCAAACATTGAGGCCAAGTTTTTCTCAGCTTATTAACTTAAGTAGAAGGGTTATGGGTTTTTCTAGGTAGGTTGTTTATATCTCTTAGTTGTTTTAGCTTTGGGTGCCATTTGGTTTGGTGATTTGATGAATGATGTAAGTGACATACAAAAGAAATAGTCAAATAGAGGGGTATAAAGAGACACAGAGAGAGAAATAGAGAGAGAGAGAGAGAGAGAGAGAGCAAAAGCACAATAAAGGCAAAAGTAAAACAACTTTAGGGTTTCAAAGGCATATATATATATATATATATATATATATATATTCACAATGACCGTGGGAGTATAGAGAAATAAAAGGTGTAAATCACAAATAAACACAATGGTTGATGACAAATTCACAAAGGCCATTGGCCATGTTTTCCAAAGTAAAACTAAGTTTAAAATAGATTTTTCAATAGAGCAAACTATTTCAAAGTTAAGTTTATGTAAATTATTAATCAAACTTAATGATATTGTCATGAATTCAATTAATAAAGGGACAATTAATCAAGACAAATTACAATAAAAAATCTTTAGCTTAGAGAATCTAAAGATTTTAACTGAAGTCATTTCTCATAACACATCAACAAACAATCAATCAAAGATTATGCATGAATTAACAAGGGTGAAAGAGAAGAAATTGTTGATGTTAACTCAATATAGTTCCATCAATCATTCCAAGTTCTCTATTGCTAAATTGCATCATTTCATCACAAAGAGGCTTAGTAAAAATATCTTCTAATTGATGGTTATATTCTAATACAATATCATCATTATTAATGTGATCCCTTACAAAGTGATGTCTTATATCTATATGTTTACTTCTAGAATGTTGAATGAGATTCCTTGACAAGTTGATGGCACTAGTGTTATCAAATTTGATGGCCACTTGATTTACAATAACCTTGTAATTAAGAAGTTATTATTTCATCCATAGGATTTGAGCACAATAAAGATCTGTTGCTACGTACTCAGCTTCAACTGTAGATAGAGTAATTGAATTTGGTTCCTACTACTCCAGGACACTAAACATACACCAAGTAATTGGCATGTACCTGAAGTGCTCTTTCTATCTAAGGTACACCCTACAAAATCAACATTTAAAAATGTATTTAACTCAAAAGAAGAATCCTTAGGATACTAAAGTCTTAAGTTAGGACTACCATTAAGGTATTTGAGTATGTGTTTTACACTATATAAGCTAGATTTCTTGGGATTAGACTGATATCTTGTATATAATCACACACTAAACATAATATCAGGCCTAGATGCAGTCAAATAGAAGACTACCAATCATACCTCTATACAACTTTTAATCCATAACCTTACCATGTTCATTTGTGTTTAGTTTGATGTTAGTGCTCATAGGAGTTTTGCATGGTTTATTATTTTCCATGCCAAATGTTTTGATTAGTTCTCTTGTGTATTTGGCTTGGTTGATGAAGATCCCCTCCTTTTCTTATTTGATTTGTAATCTAAGAAAGAACTTGAGTTCTCCCATCATACTCATCTCAAACTCACTTTTCATCACTTTGGAGAAATCTTCACACAAGCAACCATTAGTGGCACCAAAAATAATATCATTTACATATAATTGTATAAGTAATAAGTTTCCATTCTTCTTTTTAGGGAAGAATGTTGTGTCTATCAACCCTTTAAAGAATCCTTTCTTTACAAGAAAGTTGCTCAACCTTTCATACCAAGCTCTTGGAGCTTGCTTCAAGCCATATAAGGCTTTAGTTAGCTTGAACACATCATTAGGAAAGCAATGGGTTTCAAAACTAGGGGGTTGTTTAACATAAACTTCTTCATCAATGTAGCCATTAAGGAAAGCACTGTTGACATCCATTTGATATGATTTAAAATTCATATGAGATGTAAATGCAAGTAAAATTCTAATGGCTTCCAACCTTACTACAGGGACAAATGTCTCATCATAGTCAATTCCCTCTTTTTTATTATAGCCTTTGGCTACTAACCGAGCCTTGTTTCTAACTATGGTTCCATGCTCGTCAAGCTTATTCCCAAAAACCCATTTGGTTCCAATAATGGAATGTTTTTGAGGTCCAAGAACTAAGGTCCATACTTTGTTCCTTTCAAATTGATTCAGTTCATCATGCATAGCAAGAACCTAATGCTCATCTTTGATGGCCTCATCTATAGTCTTAGGCTCAATAAGAGAAACAAAGGCAAGATTGGTACATGCATTTCTAAATGATGATCTAGTTATTACCCAACTTGACGGATCACCTATGATGAGATCTCTTGGATGATCTTTCTTAAAGATCTAGTCCTTTTCCAGCTGAGTTTCTTCTTTATTTAGAGTAGGAAGAGGTTGAATTGAATTCTCTTTATTCCTCATTTCTTGTGGTCCATATTTTTTCATTTTTTTTTAATATTAAGCTCACTCAAGGGACCTACAAGATCATCAACATCTTCTTCTTTTCTTAAATAAATGGAATTAGATTCATAAAAAATAACATGCATAGACTCCTTAATAATAAGAGTTCTCTTATTGAAGACTCTACACCCTTTGGTGGTAGTAGATATCCAAGAAAAAATTTTTCATTGGATTTGGAGTCAAATTTGCTAAGGTTGCCCTTAGTGTTTAGAATAAAACATTATAACGAAAGACTATAAAATATACAATCTTAGGTTTCCTATTGTTCCATATCTCATAGGGAGTTCTCTTCAATAAGGTTTTGACTAATACTTTATTTAACACGTAATAAAAAGTGTTCATAGCTTCAGCCTAATTTAAGAAGATTGTACTCATTTAACATAGTCCTGGCCATTTCTTAAAGAGTTTTATTCTTTCTTTCTATAACAACATTCTATTATGGTGTTCTAGAGGTAGAGAAATTGTGTGAGATGCCATACTCATTATAAAAGCTATGAAATTTAGCATTTTCAAACTCTCTCCCATGGTCACTTATAATTGAAGAGATCTTCAAATCCTTTTGGTTATCAATTATGTTAGCAAAGGTCTTAAAGGAAAGTCCTTATGAGGAAGGAACAACACTAATGTATACCTAGAGTAATCATCTATAATGATAAATGCATAATGCATGCCTCCCAAGCTAGACACTCTAGTAGGTTTAAACAAGTCCATGTGAAGCAATTGCAAGGGTCTAGATGAACTTACTATTAAATGAAGATTTCACCTACTTTTTCTTTTTGACATGCTTCACAAACTCCTTCCTTTACAAACTTGATTTTAGGAAGACCTTCAACCAAGTTTCTCTTTTTTAGCTTGTTGAAAAGTTCCATGCTTACATGTCCTAGCTTTATATGCCTGTTTTTCCCTTCATTCGCTATAGATACTAGACACTTTGCATCATTGTTAATAAGAGAACTTAAATCAATGACATAAATGTTGTGAATTCTTCAACCAATGAATAAGATTTTGTTGTCACTCATCCTTGACACATAACAGGCTTGTGGTTCAAACATAACTCTGAGGCCTTTATCACAAAGTTGATTAACACTTAGTAGATTATGTTTGAGTTCATTAATAAGCAAACCTTTATCAAGAATGGGTGAGTCAACATCCTTACCAACTTTACTTGTGCCAATGATTTTGGCTTTCCCATTGTCTCCAAATGATACATTCCCAAGACCTTTAAATATCTCTAGTTGTGTAAAGAACTCTCTCCTATCATTTGCTTTGAACATCCGCTATCTAGATACCACCCTTGCTTTTCAACTTGGGATTTCAATCACATTTGCAAAACAAAGAGGATTAAATCTTAGGTACCTAAATCTTCTTAGGTCATAGAGGGTTAGTTCTAGCCATCTATTCATCGTGTTTTCTAATAAGGCAATGATAGACAATATGGCCATAAACACCACAATAGAAAAATTCACCATTAAAATACACTAGTGTCCTATTTCTAGGTAAAGAATGCATATGGTGTTTGTGATGTTTGTAACTCCTCTGAGCTAATTGACTGAGAATGTTTCTCATATGAGGTGTTGTCATATAAAGTGTAACCCTATATGCATGAGTATGCCAATTTCTATGCCTTTGGAAACTTTGCCTCTTAGGCTTGTAAGAGTAATACATGTAAACATAATTGGCATAGAAAGATCATGTCTCATTTGTGTGTAAGTAGGCTGAGACTTAGCATTTGTGCCATTAGTTTTGACATTTCCCCTTTTAGGAACTTTTAGAATTTTCATAGGTTTGGGCATGCTAACTTCCTTAGCTTTGACAAAGACTATCTTGGAAGTAGAAGGAGCAGTAGATATGGAAGCATTATATCTTAATCCATGTTTAATAGATGGGCTCCTTTGAACCTCAAGGATGGAGTCTAGTTCCTCCTTTCCTTTAATAAATTTGTTGAGAATAACTCTAAGCTTAGAGTTCTTAACAACTAGAAACTCAACCTCTTTTGTTAAAGCCTCTTGACTCTTAGCATTATCTTTTAAGGATTTATTCTATTTCTTAAGAGTGGAAGTGTTAGACTTGAAGGTCTCTACTTTCATAGTCAACTTGCTGATAATAGAATATAACTCATCCTTAAAATAAGAATCAAGGGGATTTACCTCACTCTCATAATCATTATTAGTATTTTTGTTGGAGGAGTTCTCACTTGAGGACACATCTAATCTCTCCTTAATTGCCATGAGACATAAATTGGCTAGCTTTTTTCGGTGTCCTCCTCATTAGGTTTAGGGTCACTTGTATCATCCCAAGTAGCTTTGTACATTTTCTTATCTTTCTTTGAGGTGTATTTCTTAGTAGGAGGTTTATTCTTCTTTACTTTAGGACAATCTGACTAGATGTGCCTTTTCTCATTACATCCATAGCAAATGAGTTAACTCTTACTACTTTTCTTCTTATATCTCCTTACTCTTTTACTCTTTAAAAGAAATCTTTTTACTTTGTTTGTTATGAGGGCAAGGTGTTTATCTTCATCCTTACGAGAAGAAGATGTTAGTAAGCAAGAAAAAGAAGGGAATTTAAAGCATACCTTTTTGCCTTTTAAAGCCAAGTCTTTCTCTCTCACTCTAAAGCTTTCAGATGTCTTCCCAAGAGTGATTTCATGAGCTAGAAGCTTTCCTATGAGTTCATCCAGAGATAGGACTTCTAGCTTATTAGCCTCCTCTATGTCTATCTTTTTAGCTTCCTACTTGTCCTTGGGAAGAGTTCATAGGATCTTAGCAACCATATCTTCATTAGAGGAGGACTTCCTAAGAGTTTTGAAAGTGCCCACAATATCAAAATGAACCTATTATACATCTCAGTTGTGGTCTCATCAGGCTAGTTTACAAAAGTTTCATACATACAAGTATGCATTTGTATCTTTTTCTTTTTAACTTCACTTGCCTTTATGTTGAGTTCGTAAAGTGTACTAGATTTCTTTTGCTGATGTGAACATTTGCAGCTTTGTATACTGAGATTTGTGGATAACGTAAAAGAGAACATGCATGGCTCGTCTATTTTTGAGATTTGCCTTTTTTCTTTATTTTGTCCATTCACTCTTGGGCTTGGGAACAAGAACATCTCCAATTAATTTAGTTATAACTTCTCTTCCTTCTTTTACAATTTCCCATAGATCTATGGTTTCACTCTCTAGAAAGATTTCATATGGTTTTTCCAATGCTCGTAGTCGTCTCCTTTGAAGAATGGTTTTTCTATACGATTCCTCATGACTTGTCATGATCTTTACTCTGAACACTTAAGCCTTGATAGAAAGATAAGCTTTGATATAAATTATAGTCCCTTAGTGCCCTATAAGGGGGGTTGAATATGACAATAGCAAGTAAAAATCAATGAAAGCCATATGCAAAAATAATAATAAATTGATACAATCAATTTATAGAGGTTCGACACAATCTTGCCTACGTCTTCTCCTCTAGTCTTCCACTAGAGCCTTCACTATCAAGATAGATTCTAGGTGCTATCAATCACTTTTACACTAGTAGTTTTTAAGCACGACTAAGCTATTATAAGTAGACATTTAGATGCTACTAAAACCTTTTCTCAAAGTAGTTTCGAAGTACTACCTTAAACCTTTCACAAAATGTTTTAGATCTACTAAGATCACTTAAAACAAAAAAACCTTTCTCTAAAGAATTTACAAATTAAAGATGAGAAAGAACACTCTCACTCAAACAATAAATAATAATGATCACAATCACAAATTACACTAAACTTGGTGGAGAGATTTGGGAGATGTCTTAAGTTTGTTCTTTAACATTATTTTTAAAGATGACTTATGCAAGCTTTGACAATTGATCTTCCCATGAAACTAGATCACACTTGTTTCACCCCTTTTATTAAATATTATTTTCACAATAGAATAAACTCGCTTTTGACCTTTTTCACTTTTCTCTACATAATCCTATTATGCGAGAGTCCTTTTATAGGCAGAGACACAAACTAACAGTTGGAAGGAATGTTGTCACTCCATGTCATATAATAGCCATTCAATGCCTGTTAAATAGTCTCCACACCAGTTATTGGTTGAAAATACAACATCAATGACCGTTGATTTAATTGAAATGCTCATTGGAACTAGCTGTTAGAGAGAGATTTGTCTAAACACTCATCTTCTTACTTCCTTAATTTTTTAGTCACCAACTCCTTCAACGACTGTTGAAGCTTCTCAATGCCTGTTGAAATTAGACTTTAACTCTTATTGGAATATGAACAATGCCTATTGTAAATCTCCAGAAGGATGTGAACTTGATACTCAATTTTTCAAGATTTTGCACAGTGTTTCAATGACTGTTGACTTTGGTTCAATGCTTGTTGAACATTTGAACATCTTCCATTGGAAGGCCTAGAAAACTTTAACCCTACCTTGGTGTTTTTTCAACGCTTGTCGGTATAAGTGCAATGCCTATGTTGAGACTTCGAAGGTTTTGTTCACATCAAGCCATTTGGTTTAATGCCTATTGTGAAAATGTAATCCCTATTGAGGTATCAATGACCCACGCCCATCGCGAAAATACAACGCTTGTTGTAAGCATCATCTTGTAAAGCTCAGGTGATTTCAACATCCAACACTTATTATGCTATGAAAGAGTCGATGGTTGAGAGGTCCAAAAACTTTAACTCACATTTTGGTTGTCATTTCAGTGCCTGTTGAGAATCTGCAACCCCATTGATGAAGTCACAATCCCTGTTGAAATGCAACAACACCCATTGGCTTTCAATACTTAGAGATTTTCAAAAACTCTTCTTCTTAAAAGCCTTCGGTTAAAAGATTAATGTACCTGTAAGATCTTACACTCCAACTTGAACACAAGTTATCTTTTAGAAGTGATTATAATCATCAAAACAAGCTTGGTTTACCAAAACTCCCAAGCTAGATCCTACAATTAATTCACAACTAAAAACAGAATAATAATGCCTTCTTTATTGCATAAATATGCTAAATAAATCCTACATAATGTAAGTGGCTATAAACTTATTCCTATCTATTTGCATGTACATGACACAAGGAGAGATAAAGTAAGAATTTAGTTGATGACTTATGCTTCATGTATCAATAAAGCTTTATGCTTCAAAATATCCATAATTTATGTTTAACTATCTAAAAAAAATGATTATGATTTGATGAGTAATGATTCAGTGAATAGAAATAATAATTAGATTCTAATGACACAATCAAGTAATTAATTAATATTAAGATGCAATACAACTATAAAAATTGACTTATATTAGTGCTAATGTAATGGTTTATTTGATTTTGTCATGAGCTTGCAAGGAAAATAATTCCTTAGGAATTCATGTGAATAGAATTTATCATGAGCTTGCAAGGAAAATAATTCCTTAGGAATTCATGTGAATAGAGTGACATTTGGTTTTATTGGTCAACATATAACATATGATCCATATGATCTCAATTGATCCGTACATTTGTCATGATATGACATCTTGATCCATTCGCAAAATATTTTGCAAGTGTTTGACAAGATTTCACAATATCTTTTAAGTTTCATATGCAAGTGTTTGTTTAATTGCATAGTATGTAATCATTAAGATCATATAATTTTCATTTAACTTGTATTCATTTGTACTTAACACAACACATATATATAACATAATATAATTATAACTTATACTCACCTTTGATGCAATAAACCTTGATAGTTTTTCCTTTTGGACTTCCTTAATGTGTATATATAATAATAATGAATTTGTACAATTGATATGCAACTATGGTTATGTTTCACGCAAACGAGTCTAGTATTATGCCTATTTATTCTTATATGATAGCTTGACCTTGAAACACTCTCATTATAATAACTTTGGTTATGTTTATTTAATTTTTTTTTTTTTTTGTGAACCTAGACACATGAGGCTATAATATAGTTAAAATTTAGGTTAGAATAAATACTACAAAAAATATGGTAATTTTTTAAATTATGCAATATTTTTATCCAAGCATAGCCTAATCAGGTTCCACAATCTTGACGATGTCTCAACATGTATATCCAATTGCAAAACTAATTTACTAGCATTTACATAGCACATAAGAAAATATTTTTATGTTTTATATTATGTCTAATTCAGCCTATAAGATCATCAAAATAAATGAATAATATTTAACTGAGCAGGCTTGAGTAGGTTCAAAATCAGCCATAATTAATGAGGAATATCTCCTTATACATAACATATTCAGAAACACTATTTTACAAGAATGTAGATGAGACATTATTCTATAACTTTCATGTTTTGTACTTTACTTAATTCCCTTCTAATGCCACAAAATTCGGGTAAGAAATTCTATCCTAAAAACAAAATCAACATAATTTAGTTCTTATTTCTCCTTTACTTCTAATAACTTCTTATATGTATATTCTAACTATAGATTACTTCATAATTCTTACTAGTTCAAAATGTTTAACATGCAATGAAGGAGAAATTTCAAATGAGAACAAAATGAAATCACTTACCCTTTGCGAAGATCGAAAAATCCTAAGATTTCTTCCTATCTAAATTCTTTCTTTTTTTCTTCTGCTTCTCATGTATTCCTCTCTTTATCTTTTATTTTCTACCCGTAATGGTGTCTTAATCTTATCGATTGAAAGTTTAATTTTTCTTTTTTAGTATTTTTCTTCACTCTTTCATCATCCCTAAACTAATTCCATATGTTTCGTATACATTTAAGTAAATTCTAAGACACCCATACATAGGACATAATCATGCACATAGCACATATGACAATTTGTTGTACAACCATGCAAATATTATGTCTATATTTAAGTGCCCTAAATGTAATGGTATAAATATTATCATCATACTTATCAAATTCAAGTATACAAGTCATCATTCATGTAATGCATATGTTCATAAGAGATTGTCAATGAATAAGTATAAGGATGTTATATTTTCTTCCCCTTTTATAAAGAATTTCATCCTTGAAATTTAACACATGTAAACAAATATGGATATCATTATTTCACATTCTCTTCGATTTCCCATGTGGCCTTTTCTTATGAGCGGTTTCTCCATAACACCTTAATTAAAGACATTTCTCAATTTTGTAACTATTTTATCTTATAACTAATGATTTTCAATGGTTTTTCAAAATAACTTACATCATCAATAATTCTTATTATTGATCTTTAAGTACATCTATAAGATCAGATTAATACTTTTTGAGTATGCCCAAATGAAATACATCATGAATCTGAGATATGTGGTAATGCTAACCTATAAGATAATGGGCCAATTCTTTCTAGGATTTTATATAACCTTATGTGTCGAGGACTCAGTTTTTCTTTTTTGCAAAATCATATTATTCTTTCCATGGTGAAACTCTCTAGAACACTTTATCTCCCACCTTATTTTCCATTTCTCTCTTGCGTTATTATTTATAGTTTTTTTTTTTGGTTTATCTTACAGTGCTTTAGGTTTGCTTTTTATTGCTTTCACATTGTCCATGGTGTTTTGTTCTAGTTCTAACCCTTTAAAATATGTATCCAATCTTTATACTAATAAATAAAACTACAATATTTTTTTCTATACAATGCTTCATATGACACCATTTGTATACTACCATGATAATGATTATTACAAACAAATTCAATCAAGACAATATACTCATCCCATGTACCTTTAAACTCTAGCACATAAGCTCGAAGTATATCTTCAAGTGTCTGTATTGTTCTTTTTGATTGTCCATCTATTTAAGGATGAAAAGTAGTATTGATACTCAGCTTGGTAACCATGGTTTATTATAAACTCACCCAAAATTGGGATGTAAATTGTAGATCTCTATTGATACAGTGGACACTAGCATAACATGTAACCTAACAATTTCATCCACATATTTCTTAGCCAAGTGCTCAAATGGACTACCTCATCAAATAAGCAAAAATTGGGCTAATTAAGTTTATCAATGATCACCCATATAACATCGTTCTTCTTTAGAGCTTTGGCTAGCCCATACATAAAATATATAGTTATTTTCTTTCATTTTCATATCAGAATTGATAATGGTTACAATATTTGAACTAGTGCTAGAAGCGTTATTTTGATCTGTTGACATGTTAAACATTTTGAAACATATGCTACCATATCTTTCTTCATTCTAAGCCACCAAACATGAGACCTTAAGGTATCATACATTTTCCTCATTCTTAGATGTAAGACATACGAAGCATTACGTGCTTCTTTTAGGATTTCTCCATGTAAGTTATCAATATTAGGCACATAAATATGATATTTTATCATCAAGGTATCATTTTGAATATAAAACTCTATGTTTTTTTTGTGTTATTTTACCTTTTCAATCTCTTCTTATAACTTTAAATCTTGCCTTATGCTTCTTTAATTCAATTATACAATTTTGGTCTCACTTGGAAAGTAGCAATATACTTAATTTTTTTTTTGCATGTTTAACTCCATTCATAATTAAACTAAATAAGATCATGGAAATACTTATAAATGAGCTACTGTTTTTCAATTTCTTACTCAAGGCATCTACAAACACATTCATCTTACCTTGAAGATACTCAATGGTGCAATCATAATACTTCAGTAATTTGAACCTTTACTTTTATCTCATGTTTAATTCTTTCTAACATAATAAATGCATAAGCTTTTATGATCTATAATATCTGAAAGTGTTTCTATACAACTAATACCTCCATATTTTCAAACAAAACACAATAGTAGCAAGTTCTAAGTCATATACTTGGTAAGATAATTCATAGGACTTCAATTGTATAAAAGCATATGCAATTACTTTAATATGTTGCACTAAAACATATCCTAAACCTTGATAAGAGGTATTATTATAAACCATCCATCCTCTATTACCTATAGGAATGGTTAGCACTAGAATGTATGTCAATATGCTTTTTAATTCATTAAAACTCTCTTGAAATGCTTTAAACCACTAAAATGTCTTTTTTTAAATAAAAAAAAAAAGCAACCTAGTCAAAGTAGCTAGAAGTGAAAAATATTTAATAAATCGACAATAATACCCAACTAATCTTAAAAAACATTGGACTTCTACAATGTTCTTTGGGGTCTCCTATTTCATTATTACTTTTATTTTCTTTGGACCCACCTCTATGCCTTGTCCAAAAACTACATGTCCTAAAAATACCACATTATCAAATCAAAACTCATATTCACTCAATTTAGTGAATAACTTTTTTTCTCTCAAAGTTTGTAATACTATTCTTAAATGTTAGTCTTCCTCCTTTTTACTTCTTGAATACACCAGTATGTCATCAACGAACATAATAACATATCTATCTAAGAAAGGCCAAAACATCTTTCTTATAAGAGCCATGAACATAAGTTGTGAATTGGTCAAACCAAATAACTTATTAGAAATTCATAATGCATATACCTAGTTCAAATAGTAGTCTTTGGTATATCTAGGTTTGAAATTTTAAACTGATAATAGTCTAATTTCGAATCAATATCAAAAAATACTTGTGCTCCTTACAACTGAACAAATAAATCGTCTATTATTGGCAGATCTTTACATTGACCTAATTCAACTGCTTATAGTCAAAGACAAAACCTCATTGTCCCATCTTTCTTTTTAACAAAGAACACTAGAGCACTCCAAGGTGACACATTGGTTTTAATTAATCCCTTGTCAAAGAATCCTTTATCAAATAGTTCTTACAATTGAGTTATCAATTCTCTCGACTCAATTGGAGCAATTCTATAAGGTGGAATAGATATTAGTGTTGTTCTTGGAACTAACTCAATTATGAATTTTATCTTTCTATCAAGTGATAAATTGATAACTCATTTAAAAATACTTTTGGAAATTCATTTACCATTGGAATGTTCTCAAGTAATTCATTTGTGACTCTTATGTCCATTATATGTGCTAGATAAACTTCATAACCACTTTTAATCATTTGAAATAAGAGAAACTAAACATATAAGTACAATTTGTCATTCATCTTGAAACACAACTCTTCGTTAATTCAAAGATCCTAAAATAACCTCTTTAGTAAATAGTTCACTATTGAATAATATTTGGTCAACCAATCCATAACCAATATTACATCAAGTTTACATCATGGCAATAATAACAAATCAACATTTAACTCAATTTTATTAATATGAATCAAACAATCATGACTCACCCTATCCATAATCATCATATCTCTTAAAGGAGTACTTACTTTTAGATTAAAACCTATACGCTTATGTTTATTACATAATTGGGATGCCATTTTCAATGATATGAACAAATTTATGGAGTCAGGATCAATTAGTACATAAGCTTCTAAATTATGGATAAAAATTTTACCAAGGATAACTTTTATAGCAACGATAACTTCTTACCTAGTCATGGCAAATACTTTGGCCTATGTCTAGTGTTTAGAACTCTGACATTCTCATATACTCATACCTTGATTAGCTGTAGTTGTGCTACCTCTACCTTTGCCCTTACCAAATGTTACTCCATCTTCACTTGCTTTTGAAACTTCAATTGTGGATTATGACATAACTTTGCCTTTACCTCTTTCTATCACTCTAGAACTTTTAGGACAATCTTTAAGCACATGATCAAAAATTCCATAAAAGTATCATCCACTAGTCATTTTCCTACTTTCACTAATATGTTGTCTCCCATAATGTGCACATGAGGGTTGCTATTCCACACTTTAGTCTTGATCTTTGCCTGTATAATATGAAACTCTAAACCCTCTACCTCTATAGCAAGAGTAACTAGCCTTGCCACCAAATTGTGATGACATGCTCTTCACATTTACTTTTCTTTTTGTTAAAATCTCTCATAGATTTACTATGTCCCTTTTTTTCCTATTATTTTGTTCTTCCTTCCTTTTTTTTTTCACTTTTTCCATCCTAATTGCAATAGCTTTCAACTTAGTACAACTATCAAGATTTAGCCATGATCTTGATCTTGCTCATATCTTAATTCCTCTTCAAACTTTTGACATTTGTCTTTATTAATGGCTGCCATAAAAGATGCATAATGAGATAACTGATTAAACTTTACCTCATACTATGCTACAGTGATCTCTCCTTATTTCAAATTTAGAAATTCTTTTCTTTTATCATTGCTATATATTGTTGGCATGTACCTATTATTGAATTCACGAAAAAAATCATCCCACATAAGCACTGAAGGTTATTCATCAATCTTTGAAATGGTTTCCCACTAATCAAATGCATCCTTTTGTAATAGTGACACTGTATAATCAAACTTTTTTTTTTTATTTTGTTGATAGGAATTCTTTTAGTATATAATTTGAGGTTAGGAATTAGAAATTTTTCTAGTTTTCTTAGCATTTCATTATGAAATAAGCTTATTTATGTCTCTTTTATTCTTCATATTTATGTCTCTTTTATTCTTTCATAAAAAATTCCCAAAAGGAGCTTAACTACAATTTTCTAGCAGTGTCACATGGGATATTGTATGGCCCATGTGTTGGATCATGCAAGAAAACAAAATTGACAAGTCATCATATCAAAATCACATAAACAATAAAGTGCATGGACAGTTACATCGCCCATGCATCATGTCATGCATATTGGTTAAAACAAAATTGTAAAATGCAAAAAGAAGGGCTTTTTTTAAGCAATGATAGGACCTATTAGGACATTCATTCTAGGCTAGGGAGAGGCAGATTTGGAGAGAGAATTGTAGGTCTATCATATACTCCAAATTTATGAGAGATTTTAGAGAGTTTTTCTTAGGATTCATTGTTTTGAGGCAAGATTGTTCTAGGGGATTTTCTTCTTCTAATCTTAATAGATTTCTTCAATTTTGTTTTGTCTTCTTCTCTTAGAATGAATTAATTTTCTTATTTTAGAGATTAGGGCAAAAACCCAACAATTCTTTATGATTATATTAGGAGATTTTGTTTTAATGTTGTTGGATTTCTTAATTTAATATGTTTGAGCTTGAATGTTTTGAGTGCATGATGGCCATATATATTTAAGGGTTGAAATCTTGGATCATGGTATGAAAATGGAAGTCTAAGATTAGTCATAACATATTAAACTAGAGAATTATTACTACACTAGTAGGATTAATCTCTAAAGATGTTCAAGGTTATTCATAAAACCTAATGCATTATTACTAAGAGTTTTGTGAGAACTCGGCATGCCATAAAACCAAGAAGCTCAGTCTAACATTGTGAAACTCGCCATTGCAGTCAATAATTTTGAAATCAAACTAGCAATTATCTAAATGGTATAGTAAAACACATTTGAGGATAAAGCCATTGAGGATCTGAATGCTTATATCACAAATTTCTAGAAAATATGTGCAATTTTAAGATTAATGGGGGCAACCGATAATGCTATCAAATTATGATTATTTCTTTTTTCATTGAGAGATAAGGCTAAAAGATGGCTAACTTCTATAACACGTAACTCTTTTACCATTTGGAAGGATCTCTCTAAAGCTTTCTTGGCAAAATATTTTCCACCAAGTACGACTACACAATTGAGGCAAGCAATTGCAAGCTTCCAGCAAGAGTAGGGTGAGACATTATATGAAGCAAGGGAAGGATTTAAGGAGTTATAAAGAAGAAGCCCACATCATGGCTTACCGAATTGGTTAATAGTCCAAACTTTCTATAACGGACTTAACCATTCAATGTGTATTACAATAGAAGTCACAGTGGCAAATGCACTCATGAGGAAATCGATTGATGATGTTTATGCTTTATTAGAAGAGATGGCCTTGAAAAAATACCAATGGGCAAGCAAAATAGTGGTAAACAAAAGATTGTGGGTATTCATGATATTGATGCCTATACTATGTTAAATGTTAAAGTGGACGCTAGCAAAGAAACTTGAGGGGTTAAGTGTGCACATTATTAGTACATTAGTGAAGAGTTGTAAATGGTGTGGCTAAGGACACTTAAGTACTAAATGTCAAATGGAAGGTCTGTTTGTCAAAATTCTACTGAGCATGTGCAATATATGTCTAACTTCAACAAGCAACCCTATAATTTGTATTCCAACACCTATAACCCAGGTAGAGGAATCATCTCAACTTTTCATAGAGCAACCAAGCTAATCAAGCCAAACCTTCTCATCCTCTTAGTTTCCTCTAAGGCAACAAGATGGTGCACCTATAAGCCAACATAATCAATAAGAGGAGAAACAACCTTGGGACATGCAAAAGTTTTTAATTAATAAGTTTGAAAAGGTAGAGACTAAGCCATACAAGATAGATAAGCTTGGGTTGAGGGTGAACCAAATAGAGCAACACAATAGGAATTTGGAGATGCAAATTAGGGTTTTGGCAAATAATTATGATGCTAGAACATATGGTTCATTGTCGAGCAAGACTGAAATAAACCTAAGAGAATAATATAAAGCATTAACTTTGAAGAGTGGCATGGAGATACCCGATCCCCATAAAAGGACAAGGGTAAAATTGAGAAGGCAATCCCAAAACTAAGAGAAATTCCTAAAAATCTTGGGATTTCAAAACCAAAAAATGAAGGGACATAACTAACTTTCAGTCCGAATGGTGATCATAAGGTGGATGAAGCCAAAGAGGATGAAAGAAGTAAGACTCCACCAGTAAAACCATATGTTCCACCTATTCTTTTCCCTTAAAGACTGGAAAAATAAAAGCTAGACAAGCAATATGCCAAGTTTTTAGAGATGTTTAAGCAACTTCACATCAACATTCCATTTACGAAAGCTTTGGCACAAATGCTTACATGTGTAAAATTTCTTAAGGATCTTCTATCTAATAAGAGAAAGTTAAAACAATTTGAGACAATCACTTCTTTAGAAAAGTGTAGTGCCATAAACAAAATAAGCTTCCGCCCAAACTTAAAGATCCAATGAGTTTTTCCATTCCTTGTCAAATTTTAGATTAAAATTTGATAGAGCATTATGTGATTTAGGAGCAAGTATTAGTCTAATGTCTTTTTCTACTTATAAGAAATTTAATCTTTGTGAGATCCAACCAACCACAGTTACCTTGAAACTAGCAAATCATTTTATTGAATACCTAGTTGGAATGGTAGAGAATGTTCACATGCGAATGGGAAAATTCTACATTCTAGTATATTTCATTGTGTTATGCATGGATAAGGATGTAGAAATACTTTTGATTCTTGGAAGACCATTTTTAGCAACAATGATGGTCGTAATCGATGTGAAGAAGGGCAAACTCACCTTAAATGTGATGGGATAATCGATACAGTTCAATGTCATTAAGGTAACAAAACAGTCCCATCCCATTGAGGACTGCAATAGAGTGGATTTAATAAATAGTTTAGTGCAAAAAGTATTTCACAATGATCATCATAAAGATCCATTTGAAGCTTGCTTAGTTCAAAAGGCAGCACCATCACATGATAGTTATGAAATTGCAAGTGCACTCCATTTCTTGGAAGTAAATCCTGCATCTAAACATTTCAGGTTTAAGGACATTAAACAAGGTAAAATTCTCCCCCCTTCTTCCATTAAAAAGGCTATCATTTTGGAGTTTAAACCTCTCCCTCTTAATTTAAGGTATGCTTTTCTTGGTGAAAATAAAACTCTACTTGTGATTATTTTAGCTCACTTAACTAAATTATTGTAGGAAAAGTTATTGAGAGTGTTAAGAGAAAACAAAAAAAATGAGCAATAAGAGATTTGAGAGGAAATAGTCCTTCTTTTTTCATGCATAGAATCCTTATAAAGGATGACCACAAGCCATCCATTGAGCACCAAAGGAGATTAAATCCTAATATGAAGGAAGTGGAGGAGGCTGAAATTTTGAAGGAAGTGTTGTGCTCTTAAATTTTGAAACTCTTAGACATAGGAATTATATACCCAATATCTGATAGTTCATGGGTGAGCCCTATGCAAGTTGTGTCTAAGAAAGGTGGATGATCATAGTTGCTAATGAACAAAATAAATTGATTCCCACAAGAATGGTTATCACGTGGATAGTGTGTATAGATTATAGGGAGCTTAACAAGGTTACACACAAGGATCATTTTCACTTGCTATTCATTGATCAAATGCTTGAAAGGCTTTCAGGTCATGCCGATTACTACTTTTTATATGGTTATTGTAGGTATAATCAAATTCTCATTGCTCCAGAAGACCAAGAGAAGACCACCTTCACCTACCCTTATGGCACATTTGCTTTTAGGAGAATGCAATTTGGTTTGTGTAATGCACTAGCTACATTTCAATGGTGTATAATAGTAATTTTTAATGATTTTGTTAAGAAAAATATGAAAATTTTTATGGATGATTTTTTAGTATTTAAAGATTCTTTTGATGCATGTTTAGTTAATATTTCCACAGTTTTGCATTGATGTGAAAAAATAAACTTGGTCTTGAATTGGGAGAAGTGCCACTTCATGGTACAGTAAGGTGTGATACTTAGTCATAAAGTGTTTGCAAAAGGTATAGAGGTGGATAAAACAAAAATAGAGATTATTGAAAAAATGTCTCCATCTACATCAATCGAGAGAGTGAGAAGTTTCCTTGGTCATACAAGATTTTACTATCGCTTTATTAAGGATTTTTCTAAGATTACAAAACTTGTTTATAACTTGCTTAATAAAGATGTTGCCTTTAATTTTGACCAAGAGTGTCTTAATGCTTTTTGCAGGTTGAAGAAAGCCTTAAATTTAGCATCTATCGTAGCAGCCTTAGATTGGAGCCAACCATTTGAGCTCATATGCAATGCAAGTAACTATGCTATCAGAGTTGTCTTAAGCTAGAAAAGGGATAAATGAATGCATGTGATTTATTATGCTAGCAAAACGCTTAATAAAGCTCAAGTCAATTATGCCATAATGGAGAAAGAACTATTGGCCATAGTGCATGCATTCGACAAGTTCAGGTCATATTTGGTAGGTTCCAAAGTCATAGTGTATATAAACCATGCTACAATTAAGTACCTATTGAGAAAGAAAGATGCCAAACCTTGTCTCATGGGTTCTAAGTTCATAATGTATACAAACCATGCTGCAATTAAGTACCTATTGAGCAAGAAATATGCCAAACCTTGTCTCATAAGTTAGGTACTCTTGTAAGAATTTGATCTTGAAATCAGGGATAAAAAGGAGACTGAGAATGTTATTGCTAATCACTTATTAGAAATTCAGCCTCAGGAAAATGAAAATAGTAATCTAGAAATTAAAGAAACAATCCCGGAAGAGTAGCACTTTATGCTTAATATTGGAACACCTTAGTACGAAGACATTATCAATTACATTATGAGTGGAATAATACCATCAAATATGCCATACTAGCAAAAGAAGAAGTTTTTGGCAGATTGTAAGCATTATTATTAAGAGGAGTATTCTCTTTACAAGCATTATGTTAATAGACTTATTAAAAGGTGTGTGTCTAAGGAAGAAATTCATGGTATTCTCACTCATTGTCATTTTGTGGAGAGTAGTAGTCATTTTAGCACCACCAAAATAGTTGTAAAGATTTTGCAAAGTGTTTTCTATTGCCTAATGATGTTTGAAGATACATGGAAATTCATACATTCTTGTGATCATTGGCAAAGGACAGGCAACATATCGAGATATTAAGAAATGCCATTGAATAGCATCCTTGAAGTACAATTATTTGATGTATGGGACATCAATTTTATGAAGCCTTACCCTCCATCATATGGACAACTTTACATTTTAGTAGTAGTAGATTATGTGTCTAA
Source organism: Omphalea diandra (assembly GCA_949677035.1). Lineage (NCBI taxonomy): Eukaryota > Viridiplantae > Streptophyta > Magnoliopsida > Malpighiales > Euphorbiaceae > Omphalea > Omphalea diandra. Next base: position 280 of record CATIWR010556325.1, on the reverse strand, counting down.
GTGGGTTAAAGCACTTTACCAACAAATGAAGCTAAGGTGGTAACTAGGTTTATTAAGAAGTTCATTTTCTCAAGATTTGGGGTGCCTAGAGCTATTATCAATGATGGCAGAACCCATTTTTCGAATAGCAATTTGAAACTTTGCTCAAGAAATATAAAGTCCACATAAGATTGTGCGGGGGGGGGGGGGGGGGGGGGGGGGGGGGGGGGGGGGGGGGGGGGGGGGGGGGGGGGGGGGGGGGGGGGGGGGGGGGGGGGGGGGGGGGGGGGGGGGGGGGGGG
>CATIWR010556307.1:0-31062 GCA_949677035.1 Omphalea diandra | reverse complement strand
CTCATAGCAAGAGCCTCTAGAAGTTCTTCATCTATCTCATCAAAATCATCAAAATCTGAATGAGAGTGGGATGAAGTACTTACCTCATTTGGAGAGTCTCCTTGTGTGATTTACCTCATTTGGAGAGTCTTCTTGTGCCATGAAGCAAATGTTGGCAACTTCTCATTCTTCTTCATCTTTACTTGAGCTATCATCCTAAATGGCTGAGAAACTCTTATTCTTCTTTATTTTGGGACAATTGTATTTGATGTGGCCTTGCTTGCCACACTCATAGCAAGTGACTTTATTGGATCTTTCTCTAGGATTAAGAGTTATCTTCTTGAAGCTTCTTCTCTATTTTCTTCTTTTAATCAACTCCTTTATCCTTTTTGAGAGCATTGCTAACTCTTATTGTTGTTTGTCACTCTCCTCATCACTAGAGGTTGTTTCCACCTCCTTCTCCTTTGTTGAGGATTTGAGTGTCAAGGTTCTTCTTTCTTTTTTTGATTTTTCTCCTTGGCCCTTTAGTTTCTTCATTTGCTTATCCTTTTGTAAGGCTAACTCATGAGTTAAGAGTTTGCCTATCAACACATCCATAGGAACCTTTCTAATCTCTAGATTGGACTCTTGAATGTTGCACACTCTTGCACCAAACTTATCTAATGAAAGAGTTTTAAGGATTTTTGTGTTTACCTCATAGTTGGTGAGAGTCCTTCTGAATTTCTTCATGTTAGTGATGATGGATAAGAGCCTGTTCATCATTTTGGTGATGCTTTCATGGTCTTTCATCATAAAGAGCTATCATTCCATTACGTACATCTCCAATCAGCTTGATTTAACCAGTGTTGTGCCTTTATGATAGTTTTCAAGAGTCTTCCAAATGGCATTAGCTGTTTAGTAATGTTGTACTCTTCCAATCTCTTCCCTAGAGAGAGAGCTTAGAAGAATGGTCATGACTCTCTTGTTTTTACCATTTGACCTCCTGTGAGCTTCAACCTAATCTTCCCTAAGAATGAGTTCTTAAATTCCATCCACTACTTTAGAGGGTGGCTTGCATTCTTTAACTACATACCAAAGGTCCACTGCATCTATGTTAAGATAAATCTCCATTCTATACTTCCAATGAGTATAGTCGGATCCATCAAAGTAGGGCTTGAGGTGTGAGTGGATTCCTTTTTGTGCCATAAACTTTGCTCACCCAATTAAGGTTTGTATGTGAGACTTGGCTCTAATACCACTTATTGGCCCTAGGTACCAAGAAGGGTGGGTTGAATTGGTGCTTAAAAAAAGAGGATAAATAAGAGTATAAAGAAGACAAAAGATTTATAGTGGTTCGGGTATAATCAACCCCATGTCCACTCCCCAATTCTCTACAATTGGGTGTTTCACTCACTCAAAATGGTGTTTCCAAGCTCATACCTAACTTTTACACTTTGTGTTTTCAAAGCTCACGCAATAACATTTCTTACAAGTGTTTTCCAAGGCTAACACTAAAACCTCTCTCAAGTGCTTTCACAAGCTCACATTAAAACCTTTCTCAAGTGTTTTTATAGGCTCACACTGAAACTTATTACAATTGGTGTTTATGCTCACACCATAGAAAGAATGAGTAGCAAAATTGCAAATGTTTGGTTATAAGTTAATGAATTCTCTTGCATTTACATCTGTTTGGTGGAGTATTTATAGCTTGTACCCACCAAAGAGATGTTACACTATAAAGCTCATTAAATCTCTGAATCATGCTATACAGATTCTGCATTAATTGCATGACAGGCGAGAGTCGCGGTCGCTACTGAGGATTCACGGTCGTGACATTCCAATTTCCATACGGGAGCTAAAAATTGTGGTGGAAAACCCTGCTTGTGTCTAATGGCTAGTTCACGTGTCATCTCCGCATTGGTCCATTAGGAAAATATAGTCCTTGCTTTTTAATTGCCCATAAAAGTCGCAGCTGCAATTATTCTTTGTACATGGTGCTACTTAGGACGCGAATTCTTCTGTTTGAAGGAGAATTTTCATTTTTATGAATCGCGGTCGCTCTCGCGAATTTTGTTCTTCAATGGATACCTGGGACACTTGGCACGTTGAGGTTGTGGACTTGGTTCCCTCTTCATTCATTATGAAATTCGTGATCGCGAATGAGACTCGACATTGACTGTGAATTCGTCTGTGACTTTGACACTCCCATCTTTGGATGACTCGCGACAGAAATGATGCCCGCGAATTTGTCTAGCCTAGTTTCACCCTGTTCTTAAACTACGTCGCGGTTGATAATTATAAGTAACTGACCGCGAATTTGGATGAACTTTGTCTTCTTGAAGATTATGAACTCCATCCAACTTCCATTTGAAAAACTAACTCAAATTTGCAAAATAGTACTTAATTGAAACATTAGAATTGATCAATCTCCTTTGTCAAGATCAAAAGAGGTGCAATACTTAAGACTAACTATCCTAGTCCAACAACCTTCATTCTCTTGCTTTTTCTTTTGACTTTTTATCAATATTTTCTTTTGTTAAATTTTAATTATATATATATAAGATTAAGTATAAAATATTTCTCATTATTACATGTTTACAATATAAATTAATCAATATAATTATATTAGTTTATAGCAATAAAAAAATTATCTATATCACTCCAATACTTATTAATTCTATTATATTAATATTTTTTTTATAAATTTTAATTGTTACATTTAAAAATATATTTATTAATAAATGACATTTTATGTTACTTTTATGACAAATATACTATAGTACAATAAAATAGAATTAATAAATATTAGAGTTATATTGATAATTTTTTATTACTATCAATTATTAAAATTATGTTGATTAATTTATTTTATAAAAAATTAAAATGATAAATATTTTATAATTATTGAAATATAACATTAATTGAAAAACGGTTATGTAAATTTAAATAAAAATATCAAGTAAACATCTATCCAATGCGTAGATTGATGTCATGTCTATTTATAAAGGGTAAAGATAATATATTATGTGTCATGTTAATTTATATTGGTAATTTAGTTTAGCAATTAGTACCATATATTGTTAAATAAGCAAGAGAAATATGTATTAATAATGTACAAATTAGTGAAACAATATAAATATATTAACAGTTACTGATGATATTTGTATAAGCCATCTGACGGTATGTTACAACCATATATAATACTAACGTATATATAATTAAAATTTCATAAAACAAAAACATATAAAATCTTGATAAAAAGTCAAGTTTTAAGCAGTAAGAGAAGGGGGGCATATGACTATAATATTACATAACATTTATTATTCATTAAAGAAAAACTAAATTAATTGTATTGTTATAAAGAACAAAGTTGATGACCATATTACAATTTTAAGGTAATTATTTATAAATCAACTTAATTTACATTTGAGTCTATAATAATTTGGTAATATTTATCTTCATAGATAAAAGTAAAAGTAGTGTTTTTTAAAAAATTATATTTAAAATTATGTTCATTTTTAATAAAATTAATATGTATATGATTGACATCAATTATGCTATAAAATGTTATATTGATAATTACTTAATATATAACTTGTCATTAATTCATACATTGTATGAGTTATAATTCAAAAAGAAATTTATAAAATAATTAAAAATTACTCAGCTTGTTTTTATTTAATAAATAACACTAAAATTAATATAATTTAAGTTATTTTTAAATTTTATTATTTAATTTAGATGAATAATTGATTCTTTATTTCTCTAAAATATTTTTTCATTGTGCATTTTATTTCTTTTATATATATTTATTTTAGTTAGCTATTTTATAGTTTTATAATTTTTAGTATAATATAACAATTATAAACAGTTGTTAGTTACTTATTTATTAAAATATTACCTAGATAAGTATAAATAGTCATTGTTACTATTTTTATGATCAGTTTGACAAATAACAAACACTCATCATAAATAGTTTTTAATATCAAAATTAATTATATCTATTGATAAATGTAAGAGACATATAATATTTTACATTGTATTAAAATAAATTCATGTGTATTTTATAAAATTAATATTTATGTCTATTAAAAATATGTAGAAAAGAAAGATATAAAATATTTAATTAATTATTTAAATAATCAATATTTTAATTTTTTATATGTAAAGTTTGTTTAAGAAGTCTAATGAATAATAAATTAGTTTTAATTTTATCAACTTAAATAAGTATTGTATGAATAAATATAATTATTGTATGAGTAAATACAAAAACATTCAAATATCAAAGATGGGCAATTTTTGCTATATTTCATTTGTAATTATTATTTTATAATAAATAATTATTATATGAGTGAAAACATATTGTTGTGTGAGATCCAATATATTTATTATTATGAAAAAATTTCTATTTATGACATTTATATCAAAAAACTTATTTAAGGGTCAGTTTAGATATTTGTTCTATTAGTCTATCAACCTACGCAACTGGTCAATTGTTATTCTTTATAATTAATTTCATTTTCAGTGTATTTTTTGCCATTTAGCGTTGTCTCCAAACTCCATTTAGAGATCCTGGCATTTAACACAACCTCTTTTTTTTTTTTTTTAATACACTTAATTTGAGTTCTTTCATTAATTGATAATGGAAATAAATTAGTAATGACATTGTGCCCTAATCTGAATTGCAGTTGATAGGATTGGATGTTAGTGGTTAATTGGATTACGAAGTTATGCTTCGATTTGAAATTCCAACTTTTTCAATTTTGTGTACGATTTCAGTACTAAACCATAAGTTCTTTGATATATTATTTTTTTATATTATATATTATTTTTTTATATTATATATGCATGAATTAAAATGTATAATTATTATATATTGTTGAAAAAGATTCATTCGTTATTTAATTTCTAACATAATGCAATGCAAGAGTTGGCTAGTGAAGAATATTAAGTCATGTTATATTTTATATTTGAATGCAATGCAAGAGTTGGTAGGTGAAGAATATAAGTCGTGTTATATTTTATATTGGAAGCTAATCATATTCCTATGCTTCATAGAAAATATATTTTTCTATAATATATAAGTTAAAATAAAAGAAAAAATATTTATAAAATTGATTAAAATTTATAGAATTAAAATTGAATTATGAATTTATCCAATTCTCTTCTTTTGTGAATGGTGTTGAAGAGTTCGTTTAGCTTGCATGTTGTCATTCAAAATAGATTGATAGGCAAAAAATAAGGTGTCCACATTCATGTAATAAGTGTTAGAACTAAGAGTATCAAGATGTGGGGACGGTGAAGTATCATCTACTACGATATGGCTTCAAACTCGAATATTATGTATGGACAAGACATGGGGAAATAGAGGCAATGATAGTTGAAAGTCAGACTATTTGAGAATTCGAAGAACCCACAGTAACAATTGATAACTATTATCAGAGAATGGTGATGGATGCTATTGGTCCTTTATTCAATCCAAATGTTGATGATGATGAGGCTCTTAATGCTGAGGCTTAAAAATTCTATGACATGCTCAATGTTGCAAATAATCTGTTATGGCTCAGGTGTGAGACCCATTCATAATTATCCCTTGTCTATAGGATGTTGAATCTCAAGGTTGAACACCATTTGTAGGAGTGTGCTTTCAATGCATTTGCTCAACTTATCAAAAAGGTTGCGATGAAAGATAAACTGTTTAGGTTTACCAGTAGAGAAGATACATTGTTGTCCTAATGGTTGCATGATTTATTAGGGGAAGATATGAACTTGATTGTGTGCAAGATTTATGGCCATCTTGGTAAAAAAGAAGTTGTGCCACAAATAGTAATTAATGGCAAAGAATAATATACCTTTTAAAAAATGTATTACTTTCTATTGATGCTGCAACTTCTTAGATTATACGATTCTAATGTAATTGCTAAAGAAATAAGGTGGCATGCAAAGCATGAAGTTGATGATGCTATAATGCATCACCTATCATATTCGATTGCTTTGAAGCATTTTAATGATTTCCATCTAGATTTTGCTTTCAAAATTAGAAATGTTCATCTTGGCATATGCATTGACGAATTTCAACCATTTGGCTAGTGTAGGCAATAGTACTCATATTGGTTAGTGATACTGACAATGCATAATCTACCCCCAGATGTGTATGAGGAGGTATTGATGTTGTTAAATATCCATGTTCATGCATCTCAGAATCTTAAGGATAGGCTAGACTTGTTTTTACAGTTATGTATAGTGAGTTGAAGCAATTGTGGTATTATGGGTTAAGGCAATTGAGATATCTAAGAATCAAAATTTCTTATTACGAGTGGCATTAATATGGACAATCAGTGACTTCCCTATGTATGCAAGCAATGTTGTATGATTGGTCCATAAAGAAACATTTGGCTTGTCCATATTGCATAGAGGACTCAAATGCATTTACCTTTAGTAAAAATGGTAAGTAGTCATGGTTTTATAATAATAGGAAGTTTTTTAGATATGGATCATTCTTTCAGAAGGAATAGATATGAATTTCAAAAAAATCGTATTATGATAAAAGTTGCAATACCTATTAGATCGGGTGAAGAAATATTAAATATGATAAATTAAATCAGACTAAAAAAGGTAATGGATGTTGATGTTGATGAAACTAATTATCCACTCAATAAATCACGAGGTTGGAAAAAAAGAACTATTTTTTGGAATTTGCTTAACAGGAGCTCTAATATAATTCAACAACATGCACAAAGAAAAACTTCTTTAACAATATCTTCAACACAATTTAAATGTGCCTAGTAAAACAAAGGATATTATAAAGTCTAGGCAAGAGCTAAATGAATACTATTGAAGGTCGGATCTTAAGAAGTTTTCATCAATTGGTAAATACTCTAAAGCTTGCTACACACATTATAAGAAAGCTAAATTAGTTTTGTTCAAATGGGTAAAAATTTTGAAATTTCTTGATGCATATGTGTCAAACATGGAAAGATGTGTTGACATGCATAAGTTAAGGTTGTTTGGCATGAAAAGCTACAATTGTCATGCATTCATGCAGAGGTTAATGCCAATTACTTTTTGTGAATTACTACCTGATAATATATGTGGAAGGTGCTAACTGAGTTGAGTCTATTTTTTAAAACTTTAACTACAACTGTCATTACTTGGAGTGAGCATGGTTCAGTCCAATTGGAAGATTTGAAAATTTGTAGGATTAGATCGAAATTTTAGGGATTTTAAAAATGGAAAACCAGTATCGTCTCGAATTTTTGGTCCAGTTCAATTTGGTTTGTTATAAATTCAAGATATTTAAGTTGAGTTCTTTGGTTAGTTCGAGATGGTTAGGTTTAGTTCGATATTGATTTGGGTATTTAGTTATTTCAATTTAGTAAAATTGGTGTTTCCAAGCTCACACCTAACTTATACAATTTGTGTTTTATGGCTCACACATAACCCTTACACTTCATGTTTCTAGGCTCACACAAAACCTAACTCAAGTGTTTTGGATAGACTCACACTTCATCCTTTACAAGAATTTTGGAAGCTTAGGCTCACTCTCAATCTATTTATAAAGTTGTTTAATGTTAACACCAGACAATCAAGAATTCACAAAGAATAAGAAGTTATGAAGCAAATTTGTAAGAGTTTGGTTACAATAAATGAAATTCTCTTGCACTTACATTTGTTTGGAGTATTTATAGGCAACATCCACTAAAGAGATATCACTAACAAATTATGCCTAAATCTTTAAAGAATGTTAGGTGGATTTTGCATTAAATGTCTATCAGACTGAAGTTGCGGTCATGACTAGCATTTCGCAGTTGCGATTTTCTAATTTGCACTGGGAAACACAAAATCACGGTAGAAAACCCTGTTTTGTGTCTAACGACAAACCGTTGTGTTTCACTGTTCAAACAAAAGTTGCGATCGCGATTGATGTCTTTCTTGGGCGTGACTAAAACAGTGAATTCCTCTATTTGGTGAGGAGAAAATACTTTATTTGGTTGTGGTTGCAATAAATGCTTCGCCCTTGTGAATTTTGATATTCCAATGGTTGTTTTGGACATTTGGCATGTTATGGTTGTAGACTTGGTTTCCTCCTTGCAAATGTGAAATTCGTGATCGCAACATAGGATAAGAACACCACCGTGAATTCCTTTGTGTGACAGTCAAGTTCCCTTTGGCTATATTGCGGATGTGATTTCCTCCACAAATTCTTATGTCCTAACTTCATCCATCCTTATTGTTACGTCGTGATCGTAAACGCAAATTACATGCTTCTGACCGTGAATTTATATGTCTTCCTCAAAGTTAGATATTTAATCTTTCATTAAACTTCCAATGAAAACCTAACTTATCCACTATAAAAACAACACTTAAATAGAACATTAGTACCAATCAATCTTCATTGTTAAGATCAAAAGAGACCTTTGGCTTAGATTTGACCAACCTAGTCCAACAATCTCCCCTTTTGTGATTTTGACAACTTAGTTTGATTTTACTTAAAAAAGAGTTGCATGAATGAAGTTGGGATGGTTAAAACTTGTTAATCAAATACTCAAAGATTTGTAAGATTGGAAAAAAAATGAAAAAGAATGATCCTATTGCTATTTGCTTCCTCTCAACTTATACTTCCCTTATGTACATTCTTTTACTACTAACCTTTCTCCCCCTTTGGCAAGTTCAAATAGAGGGTAAAGATTAGACATTGGGATAAAGTAAGATCAAGTGTATGAGGTATAAATTGAGATAAAACAATCACAAATAATAAATAAGTTCAAGAACCAAATAAAAGCTATCACACAACAAATGAAATAATTAATTACAAAGGATAAAAAACACTTTATTTATTTGAAACTGTGGGATCACAATCTTTACATAAACAGAGAAATAAAGGAAAAATTCTAAAAACTAAGAACAAGTTAGAATATCAAAGAACTATCATTGTCTCTAGAATCATCATTTTCTTCATTTGCTCCTCCATCTTGAGCTTCATCACTCTCTTCAACCTTTTCTTCAAGAGCATCCTCCCAATCCTCAAAATCAGAAAGGTGGCAAGGAGTAGCACCCACTTTCTTTTGAAGATCCACCAAATCATTATGGAGCTGGGAGAGTAGAAGAAATCTTCTCTTTATCATCGTTATCATCTTATCAAGCTTTTTATTGATTGAAGAGAGAGAGATTTTGGCTTTGGGTTTAGGTTGGGGAGGTTGAATGGATTGAGCACCCTTATCGATAACTAACCTCTTCCATTTTGAGGCTTGGAAAGTCTCTACTTCTTTGCCCCAAAAGCACCCAAGGTATAAATGTATGAATCAAGGTTAATTGCCTTGGTGTTAATGAGGTAGGGCAGGTCTAGAAAGTTATGGTATGGTAGAAACTTCTTAGTGAGAGATTTTTCATTTTCCTCATTAAGAGTACCCACATAACTGTAGATGGTAGTTACATATGAGGGAAGAAGAAATTGGCTCTTAGTTTTTGTACTCATGTGAATCAATTGATCCATAAGGTAGTGGCCAGTTTGGATTGATTTGTTTTTAGTCAAGCAGAAAAGAAAGGCAAAGTCTTTTTTAGACACATTTTTATTACTATCACCCCTTGCATTAACAGAGAATGTGATGATATGATAAAAGAGCCAGTTAGGTAGGGTTCAAATGTATTTGGCTAGGGAGGTCTTTGGATCATGTTTGGTCTCGATAGAAATTTCAAACAAAAACTCAGAGTAGATAATATCAAGAGTGGAGATGATGAACGAAATATCATCCCCTACTTGAAAATTGAAAAGATTTGAGAGCTGTTCAAAGGTAATAAAAAAGAGTTCCCCAAATGCTTTAAATATCAACCCATACTGACCAGTTCTCGATTTTGCTCTTCGATTCAAGGTTAAGGTATACATGGACTCCCACATAATCTTCTCATAACCAGGATCGTCATTAAAAATGAACTCATTCTAACCTAAGTTAGAAAGACAGACATGGATCTCATCCTTAATGCCAAAAGACTCAAGGAGAAAAGTGGAAGGAATCTTGTTTGGTTATATTATCTTGGAAGAGTTAGCCTTGTATTGATCCATCTTTTCCTTTGTGATCCCTTTCATCATATGAAGGGAGGATGGCCATATGGTTATGCTACAACTTTGCCTTTTTTGCTCTTGAGGCTTTCTTGAAGGCAATTATTGATAAGAAAAAGTTGGAAAAAGATTTAGAGAATAAGAATGAAGAGGGATGAAGTGATTTAGCAAATGTGAGTTAAAACACTGTTATGATGGTTTAAATAGGCTAAGAAAAGGTGTATAAATGGTAACAAATGGTTAAAAATTCATTTAATAAAGGGTTGCAAATGGTTGACAGTCAAATCAGTTAAATGTATGGCAGTTACTCAAATTCACGACCACGACAAGCAAGTTGCAATCGCTAATTATGAAATATCTGAGTAACAGTAAAAAAACCTTGGGAATCGATATAGTCAATTGTAAAAACTTTTAAATTTTGAAAAAAATTTATGGTAGAGAATGAAACTTGTGATCACAAAAAGATGGATGATACCTGGATTGATACGTACCTATAAATCACGGCGATGAAGGAGAAGATAGTGATTGCGAATTACAAGGCAAGAAAAGTAACTAATAAAGGATAAGATGTGACCTTCTAAGATGTGATCCATTTAATATATTGATACTTAATTTTTGCAAATTGGCATAAAAAGGCACAATTTCTCAAAGAATTAAGTCATCCAAAGAAGTATACTACACACCACACAAGGAGTAATCTAAAAGATCCAAATTTCACTTTAGAGAGCTTTCATCAAACATTCATAACTCTCTCTTAATAAAGTTCATCCTTTCTTCATTGAGAGGTTTAGTGAAAATATTCATAAATTGATGATTAGTGCTTATAAATTTCAATAATACGTCACCATTTTGGACATGATCTTTAATAAAATGATGCCTAATGTCTATATGTTTACTCCTCGAGTGTTGGATGGGACTCTTTGATAGATTGCACTAGTGTTATCACATTTGATGGGAATGTGATCAACAACTTTGCCAAAATCCTTTCATTATTGTTTCATCTAAAGAACTTACGTGTAATAACAACTCGCAACTATATATTATGCTTTAGTTATGGATAAGACAATCGAAACTTACTTCTTACTAAACTAAGACACTAAGCATTCTCCTATGAATTAGCAAGTTCTTGAAGTGTTCTTTTTATCTAGAAGACTACTGGCATAATCTGCATCAAAATAACCTATGAGACTAAAAGATGAATCTCTAGAATGCCATAGGCTTAGAAGTAATGTGCCATATAGATATTTGAAAATCCTTTTAATAACATTAAAATGAGATTCTTTAGGGGCAAGATTGAAATCTAGCACACATGCATACACTAAACATTATATTAGGTCTGGAAGTAGTAAGATAGAGTAGAGAATCAATCATAGCTCAATATCTTTTCTCATCAACTGACTTACCCGATTCATCCTTGTCTAATTTGATGGTAAAGCTCATTGGTGTTTTTGCTACTTTGTATCCATCCAAGCCGAATTTCTTAAATATATCCTTTATGTACTTGGCTTATGTACTTGGCTTAATTGATGAAAATCCCTTCTTTGATTTGCTTGATTTGTAGGCCAAGGAAGAATTTGAGCTCTCCCATCATGCTCATTTCAAATTCCCTAGTCATACGCTTAGCAAAATCCTTGTAAAGAGATTCATTAGTAGCACCAAAAATGATACCATTAACATACATTTGCACAATTAGTGTATCATGATTGTCTCTTTTTCTAAATAAAATTATGTCAACCTTTCCATTTTCAAAATCATTTTTTAAAAGAAATCAACTTAGCCTTCATACCAAGCTCTTGGAGCTTATTTCAAACCATACAAGGCTCCATTCAATTTAGAAACATGATTTGGAAAGATATGAGATTCCAAACTAAGAGGTTGCTCAATGTAAACTTCCTCTTTAATGATACCATTTAAAAATACACTTTTAGCACCCATTTGGAAAAGTTTAAAATTCATATGACATTCATATGCTAAAAGAATCCTAATGGCCTCTAATCTTACTGTGGGGGTATAGGTTTTATCATAGTCAATGTCTTTCTCTTGGTTGTATCCCTTAGCAATCAATCTAGCCTTCTTTCTAGTGATGAACCCTTACTCATCCAACTTATTCCTAAACACCAATTTGTAACCTACAATAAGGTGTTCCTTAGGCCGAGGAACAAGTTCCCATACATTATTTCTCTAAAATTGGTTGAGTTCCTCTTGCATTGCAATTTCCTAACTTTTATCATCAAGAGCCTCATCTATAGTTTTTAGCTCAAATTGAGAAACAAAAGCAAGATTATCATCTAAAGAATTGAGTTGAGATCTAATACTTACACCCTTAGATATATCACCAATGATTAGGTCTTTTAAGTGATGCTTGGAGAATCTCCAATCCTTAGGAAGATCTTGATTTGGGGTTTCTACTTGTTGATGTTGATGTTGAAGTTCCACTTCCTCTCTCGATGACTTGCCTTGATCATGATTTTTATCCACCTTTATTGTGGTAAACTCTAACTTTAATTTCTTAAAGTCACCTACAAGATTATCAGCAAGAGAACTTTTCCCAAGATTAAGTTTGCTAGATTCATCAAATACAATGTTCATAGACTCTTTAACAATCATAAAACTCTTATTAAAGACTCTATAGCCTTTTATTGTGGTGGAATAACCTAGGAAAACACCCTCATTTGTTTTTTAATCAAATTTTCCAAGATTATCCTTGGTATTCAACATATAGCACTTACATCCAAATACTCTAAGATATGACAACTTAGGTTTTCTACCATTCCAAAACTCATAAGAAGTTTTATTAAGAATGGGTATTTTGAAAACATGATTTATAATGTAACATGAAGTATTGATAGCTTCAGCCCAAAAGTAATTAGGTAATGAATACTCATTGAGTATAGTTCTAGCCATCTCTACTAGTGTGTTATTTTTCCTCTCTATAATATCATTTTGTTATGGTGTCATAGGAGTTGAAAAGTTATGAAAAATCTAATTCTTTAAGCAATAAGATTTAAAGAATTCATTTTGAAATTCTTTTCCATTGACACTTCTTATGGAAGAAATTAAGTAATCCTTTTCATTTTGAACTTTTTTTGCAAAACTTTTAAAAGCATCAAAAGTATCATGCTGATGATCTATAAAAGATACTCAAGTAAACCTAGAGTAGTCATCAAGTAAGACAAGTGCATAATATTTTTCACCTAAACTAGCACTCATAGTAGGTCATATTAAGTCCATATAGGTAAGTTGAAGAGGTTTAGATGTACTTATAATATTTTTTGCTTTAAAGGAAGATTGATGTTGCTCTCTCATTTGGCATGGTCCACATATCTTTTCTTTAGAAAACTTTAGCTTGGGGAGACCTACCACTAGCTTTCCTTTTGATAAGCTTTATAGGAGCTCCATGCTAGCATGTCCAAGTCTTATATGCCAAAGCCAAGCTTCATTGCTAAGTGACACAAGACACTTGAAAGATTAGTTAGCCAAATTGTCTAAGTCAAGTATGTAGGTATTACCATTCCTTTCACCCTTGAAAACTACCCTTTTATCCATCCCTAGGGTCAAAGTTGACCTTTTACCATTGTCACATAATTGACTTACACTAATAAAATCATGTTGCAATCCATTAACAAGTAAAACATCATCAATGAGAGAATAGCCATTCTTAATAATGGTGCCAATGCTAATTACCTTACCCTTGGCATTGTTGCCAAATGTGACATTATCACCCTCCTTCTCTTTTAAGTCCATGAGTAACTTCTTGTTCCCCATCATGTGCTTTGAGCATCCACTATCCACATGCCAATCATCTGCCTCATTGGTGGCTACCATATAATCCTACATAACACAAATAAATCATTTTTATTTTGGTACCTAATCATAGTTGGGTCGTAGGGCATTAGGCCTAGAAGGATCCTCCAACTTAAGGTGTGCCTTCCTAATATAACAATGAATGTTTATGTGACCAATTTTTATGCAATATTGGCATTGGAGTCTAAACTTATGAGTCTTCCTCCTAAACATGGCTTTGGTATGAGTGGGAATTTTTCTCATACCATGATGGTGTGAGTGTGAGCATGAGCAAGTATAATTAGGTGTAGAAGTGAATTTTTTGTGTGAGTTTGGGTGAGCATGCCTTTTAGAGTAAATATATGCATGAATTCCTTTTTTTGAGTAGGCTTTGAGCCATGATGTGCCTTACCTTTTCCTTTGGGTAATGGTGGCTTAGTGCTTTGAGCACTTTTCCTATCAGCTACCTTAATACTAGATGTTTAAAGAGTTGAGGCTCTAATGAAGGTTGTAAGTGATGGTGTATATAAGGAGGCTCCATTGAAGTCTAAACCATATCTCACTAAAGGAGATTTTTGAGATATAATAAGTGTATCCAAAGCTTCCTTTACCTTGTGAAACTTAGAAATAGAATTTCTAAGCTTAATGAATTTAACCTTTAAGGAGTCATTTTCCTTTCTTAAGGAGTTTAGGGATGAAGATGATTTTAAAAGACTCTTAACAAATTTTTGCATTTTTTATTTGATGTCCTCAATTCACTTACAAGATTTTTCAATGATTTAAATTCAACCTCTAACTTGGAACATTTTTTCTTGTAAGATTTCATTTGTGACTTGTATTTGTCACATCTCAAGGTGTGAGATTCTAAAAGCTTATCATCTATATCATCTAACTCATTATATTCAACATAAGAATGGGGAGAAGAACTTACCTTATTTGATGAATCATTTTGTGCCATGAAACACAAGTTTTCAACTTCCTCTTTTTCATCTTCTTTACTTGAGCTATCATCCCAAGTGGCTTTGAAGCTTTTCTTCTTCTCCTTGTCCCATTTCTTCTTCTTCTTCTTCTTCTTCTTCAATTTAGGGCAATCATACTTGATGTGGTTTTATTTACCATATTAATATTATGTAACATCAACTAATCTTTCCTTGGGGTTTGGAGTTATTTTCTTAAAGGTTCCTCTTTCTTTTCTTCTCCTTATCAGGTTTTTTGTTCTTTTTAAGAGCATAGCTAGTTTCACATCCTTCTCCTTGTCACTTTCCTCTTCAATTAAAGCTACCTTAACTTTCTTTTTCTTAGATGAAGATTTGAGAGCCAAGGTTCTTCTTTCTAGTTTCTCTGATTTGTCTAATTATTTTCTGATTTTCTTTATTTTTTCATCCTTCTTTAAGGCTAGCTTATGAGTTAAAAGCTTGCCTATTAAAACATTGACACCTTCCCAATCTTCAGATTTGACTATTAGATACTGTAAGCCCTGGCACCAAACTTTTTAAGAGGTAAAGATTTAACGATTTTTAAATTTACCTCATGATTAATAAGAATTCTACCAAACTTCTTCATGTTTGTGACAATTGCAAAGAGCATATTTGTCATATCCATGACGCTTTCATATTCATTCATCACAAATAGCTCTCATTTCATCACATACATTTCAAGCCTACTAGACTTTACAAAAGTAGTGCCTTCATGGTAGTTTTCCAAGGCCTTCTAAATCTTATGAGCTGTGAGGCAGGAGTGGACCCTTCCAATTTCTTCTCTTGAGAGAGAACTCAGAAGGATTTCCATATCTCTCTTATTTCTTCCATTAGATCTCCTATCATCCACTACCTTAGTAGGTGGCTTCCATTCTTTAGCAATGATGTCCCAAAGATCCACCACATTGGAGTCCAAATATGTTTCCATCTTATACTTCGAATGAGTATACTCGAATCCATCAAAGTATGGCTTAAGATGGGTGTGGATTCCTTTTTATGCCATGACCTTTTCTCACACAATTAAGCTTTGAAATCAGACGAGGCTCTGATACCACTTGTTGGCCCTTGTGCACCAAAAAGGGGAGTTGAATTGGTGGAAATTTTAAAAAAAAATTTAGAGGGAAGGTTAGGTGTTAAAAAAGTTGAGAAGAAGTAGAATCAATAAAGACAAGATATCTATAATAGTTCGGGTGTTAACAAACCCACATCCACTCCCCAGTTCTTTACAATTGGGTATTTCACTCATCTAAAATTGGTGTTTCCAAACTCACACCTCACTTATACAATTTATATTTTATGGCTCACACACAACCCTTACACTTTGTGTTTCTAGGCTCATATAAACCCTAACTCAAGTGTTTTGGACAAGCTCACACTTCAACCTTTATAAGAGTTTTGGAAGCTTAGGCTAACTCTCAACCTAATTACAAAGGTGTTTAATGCTAGCACCAAACAATCAAGAATTCACAAAGAATAAGAAGTCATAAAGCAAATTTGCAAGAGTTTGGTTACAATAAATGAAATTCTCTTAGATATATATCTATTTAATAGAATATTTATAGGCAACATCCATTAAAGAGAAGTTACTAACAAACTATGCCTAACTCTCTAAAGAATGCTAGGCAAAATTTTCATTCAATACTTGTTAGACAAAAGTCATGGTCGTGACTGGCATTTCACATTCATAATTTTCCAATTTGCATTGGGAAGCTTGAAATCATGGTAAAAAAATCCTATTTTGTGTCCAACAACTAGTCTACGTGTTAATGTGTCATTGGTCCTCTAAGAAATATAGCCATTGTGTTTCACTATTCAACCAAAAGTCACGGTCGCGATTGATATCCTTCTTGGGCGCGACTGAGATTGTGAATTCCTCTATTTAGTGAGGAGAAAATACTTACTTTCATTGCAATCACGATAGGTGCTTCGCCCTCACAAATTTTGATATTCCAACGATTGCTTTGGACACTTGGCATGCTATGGGTTATAGACTTGGTTCCCTCTTTACAAATATAAAATTCACGATTGCGACATAGGACGTGAACAATACCATTACGAATGAAGATATGGCTAGAATTGAAATGGATATCCTAATTATCCTATGCAAACTTAGGAGAATTTTCCCTTTACGTTTCTTTGATTCGATGGAACATCTTTCTATTCACTTACAATATGAGGCTTGTATTGTTGGACCCGTCCAATTTTAGTGGATGTATCCATATGAGAGGATAGTAAGAATTTTAACTTCAATCATACTAATCTGTTAATATTTTCGATGTTATTGATATTACAATTTTGAAGAATAATGTAAAAAAAAAAGGCACAAGTGGAAAACTCCATGCGTAATCCCTATTTAATTAAGGAAACATCTACATTTTGTTCGAAATACTTTAAGGATCAAGTGTAAACAAAAGCAAGAATGGTAGCTTGCAATTATAAAAGTGAAGATGATCAACTAGATAATAATGGGACACTATTATTTTCAAATACAGTGATATATCATTTAGTTATTTAAGAGCAAGATGGATGACAATGGAGGAATACAAAACTGCTTAATCATACATCTTGCTTAATTGTGAAGAAGTTAAGCCTTTTATAAGGTTAGTTTTATACTACTAAGTTATGATAAAAATACTTGTCTAGAGAAAGCACATCACCTATCTTTATATTTGATTGGCTTTTCACTAATATGTTGCAATCCATAATAAAGAAGTGGATGCAATCTTAAAGGGGACTTCGCTAAATGGTTCTATGTATACATAAGTCTTCTTATTCTCCGTCTATCAATATAATAAGTTCATTTCTCAATCTCATTGCATAAGTCTTTACTATTTTAGGCGTATGATCCAGTAAGTAATATTGATAATAATTTCCTTAAGAATTTTGTAAAAGGGCTTCTTATTATTATTACAACCTACATTGGGTACTTTGTGAATGGTTATAAGTTTCACATAGTAGGACATAGATCAATGCGAGGTTCATTGAATAATAGGGTATGCATCAAAGGTAAAAAATATAGTGTATTCGAGAATGATTTCTATGGTCATCTAATTGAAGTTGTCAAACTTAAATATCTTAATTGGCTAATTCAGTGAACAGTTCCTTTTAAGTGTGAATGGTTTGATCTAATACCTAATTTGGGTATAAAATTTCATTAGCAATACAATATTATTGAGATAAATCATAGACAAGGATTCAACAATGCGACTTAAGCAGTTTAGGTGTATTATTGTTCCTATGAATCTTATGATGAGACAATAGCGATTGGTGGGTGGTTTTTAAAATCAAACCTAGAAGAATTGTAGATATCAGAGAAAGCTTGTCCTAAAGTACAATTGCATAAGAACCTCCACATTTCAAAAGGATTTTATTGATGTTGATGCTATTTAGATAACAAAACATGATCAAGTCACAAGATTGGATGATCCAACATGTAATATAATTGAGATTGCCTATGATGATGTTTCTTCCAAAGAAAAACCTGAACTACTATCACAAACTTTATCTGAATCAAATGAAGAATTAGATACATATTCTATGAATGACATTGATAGTGAGTGGAGATAAATTATATTCAGAAATATATACTCTAATCTTACTTATCTTTTGTGATGTTTAATTATGGTTATAATTATATAATTATGCAATTTACATATCATGATATATTTATAGTTGTTCTATAGGATGCGTTCTCAACCATGAGATATAGATGGAATTGTGAGAGGGGGTAAAAGATGAGGCATGGGCAGGGGACAGTGTGTTATAGAGCTACTCTTAACATCATTTGCTACTAACTTTACATTTATATTTACCACAACATCTTTATCATCATCTATGGCTCCTACCAATAAAGTAGCTTCAGCAAGCGCATAATCCCCATCAACACCATCTCTATTAAGAGATTCATCATCTCCATCTCCATTTGAAGATCCTTCACCTGTGTTAGTCCCACCTTCAAACACAAATCCTTCTTATTCACAACCAGCTACTATTGGGATGCTTGTTTCAAGTTCGATCACAGATAGCTTTCATAACTATGGTCATAAAAAGTTGCAATCACATAATAGTCGGTAAGTCAAATTTTATGAATTTTACTTAAATTTTATTAAATTCATTAAATGAAATATTAATTCTTTTGACAATTGTAGATTTGTTGCTTCACATTAGATGGCTACCAATATATCACATATTTTTAAAGAGAGAGGAGATAAAGATAGATATAAGTGAAAGGTGGTGCCACAGGAAATCCAAGATCTATATTGGGGTGAATTTCAGATAACGAATTAAATGGAAGAAAATGGTCATGAAGTGTAATATGATAAATAATATTATTGTTATGTCAATTATATATATTTTGCGAAGCGTGTGATTAAGTTATGAAACATTTTTTAGTGATTAGTTATTTATAGGAATGTATCCTCAATTTAAGGTTTGGATAGTGTCTAATTTAAAGGATATTCTGCCAATTTATTTATTTATTTATTTCTTCATTAACTTTGTTTATATATGTTTTTATAGAAATATTTTGTGTGGGATGATGCTATTCATAAGATGGTCAGGCTGACATTAAGCAATTGATTGCAAGGAGATATGCAGACATGCTATACAAATGGAGGCTCAAAGGTCGACTAAGATTTGTATTTAAGGTATTTGAAATAGATAGCAATAGAAGTGGGCTAAAGATGCATCTTGAGCTGTGTTGGAGCATCAATCAATAAATTGCTAGAACGAAATAAGAGGCCCTATTATGATCCGACACAATACACGGACGACACCATTTCTATGGACAAGTGTGGTAGAAAAATGGTAAAGAAACTAAATTATAGTTTCATTATAATTTGATGGTCGTAAAATTTATAATTATAATTTTTTATGGAGATGGAGGAAGGTGTATCCCTAGGCAAGGTATGTGTGTTCAACCATAGATGGATAAAGAGATTATATTTATCTACATGCTAGACAATTAAAGGTAAGTGCTTAAAATGCCAATAAATTATAAATTTCATCATAGGCATGTTTCGACAATCTCATGGCTGAGGTGTCCCATGATGAAAATGGAAACTTGATTAAGCTCTCTTAGGCGGATGAGGACATACTCTTTCTATAAGTAATTGGGGCTTCCTTGAATAGCATATACATGTAAGGGATGGGGAAGAATAAGACAAATCTTGCTTTCTTTAACACCTCTACCTCAATAGCGCCACAAAGATCTTAAATAGGCTACCTGCCATTTAGCGAAGTAGTTACGTAAGATATATATCCAATTTCAGTTTTTACAGTATACTATTTAGGATCGACTATGCCAGTTGGTGCAAGAGATGGTCATAGCCACACATCAACATGTCCTAAGCTCATCTAATCCGCCTTTCAACAATGCCCTGAATAGGATCTATTCGCTGCCTTTTGAGTCTCAGACATCTCGGTATTTCTTATATGTATTCATTTCCTATACTATGACTTACCTTTATAACATTGGGCTTTAAATATTTCTTATTTTCAAACTATGACTTTGTAATATTATAATCGTGCCTTATTATATATTTTATTTAATTATAGTTATGTTTTGGTGTCACTTAATCTATTTCAAACACATATAATAATAATAATAATAATAATAATAATAATAATAATAATAATAATAATAATAATAATAATAATAATAATTATTATTATTATTATTATTATTATTATTATTATTATTATTATTATTTAGTTATTTAGCTACCACAAGAATTTGGTAGCTAAATAGAGACCACTTGGAGACCATAATATGTGATCTCTAAATAGTGGTCATAAATAGAGACAAAAAATTATAGTCTCTAAATTGAGACCCAAAATACATAACACATAGTGTAGTCTTTAAATAGTGATCATAACTTGTGGTCTCTAAATGGTTCTTCTAATCTCTTATGGCCAAAATTTAACAACCATGAGGAGACAATTTAGCAACTATATAATGTGGTATCTAAATAATGACTACAACATGTGGTCTCTATTTAGTCTCTAAATGGTCACTCATGATCTTTTATGTTCAACTATTAACGATAAAAAAGAGAAGATTTAGCTACCACATAAGTTGTGATTGCTAAATAGAGACTATATTATGTCTTGCTAAAATGGTTTCTATTTTAGAGCCCATATGAAAAATGTAGTCGTTACGAAGTTAGCGACAAATGTTTTGACGACCACAATACGTGATCACTAAAACCTATTTTTTTTGTGGTGTACCTTAGCTCACCTATTTATCGCCTCAAATTGAAAGCGGTAATCGATGTAGCCCATACAAGGCATCATTAGCGTAATTAGAAATTATTTTTAAGGGTCTCACTTGGTGATCGACAACGATGGCATAGGAGAAGGAGAAGGAGAAGGAGAAGGAGGAGGTGAGTGGGAAAAGAAGGTAAAGGAGAAATCCATATTTTAGAGTGGGGGATGACATTTTGTAAGGTCCAAAATCTAGTTTGTGGAAATTATGATTATCAGAGTTATTTTAAGAATATTTTTCTATATTTTTATGTATATAATTATGAATTTTAATGAGTTAATGATGATTTTACGTATTTTAATATATTTAAGGAGATTACTTAATGTATATATAAATATTTTATAGAGAAATGATTTTATATTAAAAAGATTATTATTTTGATTAAGGTTATATTATTTGCTATGAATTAAGTTTAACAAGTTATATTTAATAAATGTTTTATACTTAAGAAATTAAATTCAAACCTGTATGTGATGATATTTAATATTTTAAGATAAAAATATATAAAGACAATATAATTAATGATTAAAAGATTTAAAGATATGAAATTAGTTATTTAAGTATTTATTTTATTGAGATTTAAGAAAATTATAAAAATTACTCTAAATGCAGTTCAACTTCACAATTCTTTAAAAGTCTCCCAAAAATTTGTACCAATTAGTCTCAATAAAATAGAAACTAAAAGTTCAAGTATTTAAAACATAAATATACAATTAGGATTACTTTATTATCTAACTTAAAGTTTGGGTATGTTCATATAATTTTGCTAAAATTTAATGTTAGACTTTATTGTATATTTTTCCAAAGTTATATGATTAAGGAGGAACTTTTACACATTAATTTTTACTTGTGTCTATTTTGTCTCTGGTACAAAAAAACAAAAAAAAAATATGCATGTCTTTTTCAGTGATAACATAATTTTATATTAATTTTTTATTATACCAATGCGACAAATTGCACTGAAATGTGACTCGAATATTACCTTATTGCACGACAGAGTTAAATGAGGGAATGAGCGTTTTCAGTTAAAGGTCATTCTAAGGTACCAATATAGTACCATACTATTTTAAATTCAAGTCATTTGATTTATTATTTTAATATTGATCATTTATTATTATAATTAATTATCTTTCTCAATAATTAGTATTATCTACAAAAATATTTATTATATTTTATCTTTATCATTTAGAACTAATTATATTTAAATTTTCTTATCTTTAATGTCTTAATTTGTTAATAATTATATTTAACAAATTTAGTAAAAATAAAAGATAATGCTTTCTATAATATTTGGCAGTAGATTTCTTTTAAAGTGACCAAACTTTAATGAATTTAATTTGAATAAAATTAAAGTAAATATTTCTTTTGACTAAATTTAATCTATTTTCAAGAAAATAATTTATCAAAAATTGAAAAATAAAATATATTAAAAAATAATTATATTATTTAAAACTAATCACATTCTAAATAAAATATTTACACTTTTATTTTTTTATCAAATTTTTATTAAGATCTAATTTTTTGAACAAAATATTAATTTAGTTATTTATATTTGTAATTGATTTAGTTATTTATATTTGTGATATAAATAATTTTATTTTATTGCCTAGAATATAGGTATGTGTTTTTACTTAACTAAGTTACTTTACATATATTATACACGCCATGATAAAATTCAAAAAATTCAACATGTTTATAAATAAATAATAAATTTTTTATTTTAATAAAAATTTGTAATTTTAATTTTAGCTCATTTTAACCTAATTTTAATTAAAAAATAAAGTTGATATAAATTTTATCAATAATTAAATTATTTTTTAATAGTGTGAATTTTGAAATATAAATTATTTTATCATTTAAAATCATTTTTTTTAGTTTTATATCAATAATGAATTGAATTTAATAAAATATGAAAGTTATTATTATTCATGAATTCATTTTGTGTTAAAATAATTTGAGAATTTATTAACAATAAATAAAATATAAAAATAAACATATTTGGACAGATATAAATTGTAATATTAGTTAAGTTGCGTCTATAACTATCTTAATTATGATAATGGTTTTAATAAAACGTAAATAGAGCAAAAAATTTAAAATTTAAACTCTATAATATTAAAAAAAAAAATTTATAATCTTTTCTTCAAATGTAAAATCTAATAATTTGAGTTTAAAAATATTAAATATAAAAATCTAAAAACGAAATAACATCAATACTCTAAAGGTAAAATTTTTATCTTAATGGATTACAATTTATTAAATAAATTAGTGATAAATTTGTATATTTTATTTGTTAGTGGTATCATATTAATTTACTATAGTTTTGGTGATTGATATTAAAAACACATCAGTATAACTTATATAAAACATAGTGAAATTATAATTTATTATAGTAAAAAAGATAAATAATTGTGATTCATATAAGATAGAGTAAATTATAATATTAATTTATTATAATTTTAAAATCAATAAGTTAGGAATAAATTGACGTAATTATATCAAATGTAATGAAATTTTCATCTTAAATTTGCCATAATTCATAATTGCATCTGATTAATATATATATATATATATATATATATATTCTTATTATATAAGAAATTCATCTTAGTTGATAAATGTGAAATATAAATAATTTTTGGTTAATAGAGTCATTAATTTAATATTTAGTTAGGTAAAGAATAATAAAAATAGTGTGAACTAATAAAATGAATAATTTAATAAAATTCTTCAATCTATAATAGGTCATATAGTTCTAAAAAAATTTAGATGTTAATAAAATTTTGATAAAAATAAAAAATACAAACATTTTTATTTAGAATGAGATTAATTTTAAATAATATAATTAATTTTAAATAATTTCTTATTAAAATTTTAATATGTTTTTTTATGAAATACATTGAATTTAGCTAAAAATAGAATATTTATTTGGATTTAGTTCAATAAAATAAATTCATAAAATTTAGGAAGTATATGAAAGTTTGATTTTTTTTTTTTTTAACAAGTGAATCTACTAATAATATGAAAAAGTGTATAAACAAATTTTAATACATTAAATTATAAATGATAAAGATAAAATATATTAAATATTTGTATAGATAATATTAATTATTAATCAGACAAATAATTATAATAATAAATGGTTAAATTATAAGAGAAAGTACAAAATTCGACTATGTGGTTTTCTATTTTGGTAAATATGGTCAGATAATTTATTTATTAGCAAAACTCTACCTTACGGTATAATGTCATTTATAAAATGGTACCATATCCATAACTCCATTACAAATATATAACCTGATATCAAATTTTGTACATTATTTCAACTAATTATATATTTACAATTTGAATACATAATTTATTCACTGTAAATACAAAATTTGTTTATTTTTTATTTATTTTTTGTATATATTTGAATAAATTTTGTTATACACGTATACATAATTAGCTAAAATAATATACAAAATTTGGTATCAAATCAAATAGATGTAATAAAGTTACGAATCTGATATTATTTTGCAAACGGCGTTATACTATATGGTCAAGTTTTGCCAATAAATCAATTAAGAGACCATATTTATCAAAAATAAACATTATATGGTCAATTTTTATATATTTTTTTAAATTGTATAGTACCGTAATAGTACTGTATAGAAATTTGGAATCCTTGATGAACTAGAATTGTTGGAGATGCACACCTGTAACTAAAATGGTACAACAGTCTCGTCAAATTGCATGTAACGTGCAACTTAAACTTTCTTCTTGCTCAATGTCTAGAAATAAATGCCATGATGATTAGGTGACAATCCTATGTAGACACACCGTTTATTATGATGGGAAAAAATTATGATTATTATATGGTATAAGCAAAAGATATACAACATAACCAAATAGTTTCAAATTTGTACGTTTAGGCGTTGTTTTATATAATTCTTAAAAAGGTTTTTATTCTTTAAGAATTGGTGTTGGCTTAATGTTGATTAAATTGATTGATGTTTGAAATGCATATGTCCAAAAAGCAAAATGGAATTTTGGCTTGCGATAAGATTGTAAGACCATTATCGACAATGTGTCTATTTTTTCTTTCAGAAATTCTATTGAATCAAGGTGGTCAAATTTAGTCAAATCTCATCTTTTATCTTGACAAATCATATTGAAGACTAGTAAAGTGTTCACCCAATTTTAATTTTGTAGAAAATAAGTTTAAAATAAATTAGAAAGTCAAAAGATAGCAAAAACTCTAAAAGACAAAAACTAGCCTGAAAGTTGCACCTAAGACTAGCAGATAATGACTAAGAAAGCCAGGTCGTGATTGATATCCTATGGTCATGATCACTATCTAGCTTCTTGATGGAACTGAAAGAAATAGTTTAATACACATCTTGGATCATGCCCAAGACCTTTAGTGTGAAACCAAATCATTATCGAGAATAACGAATTTGTGAATGACCTTCTAACATAAAAGAAAAAGCTCCAATGGCAAGCTAGAATACCATTTAAAGCATGCCACACATGCATTAGCCATTTGGTAGTTTAAAGATAATGACCACAAAGCGTAAGGCATGATCATAACCTTAGATATCAATTTAACACATATCGGTGGACAGTCTAAATTGTAACCCACTAATCTAGCATGATCAACAGATTATGGCCAAAATCTTAAGTCACAACCATGATCCATGATTAAAATTAGAGTATTGAAATGGATAGTTTAAGGAACCTATTAAAGAATGCCATGTGTCACTAGTTGTTAGATATATATAAAGATCGTGACCACAAAATGGAGATCCTAAGTGTTAAAAGTAAATTATGACCATGATTGAGGCGTCTTGATTATAAAATTTATCTGACAAGCATTAAATGTAGGATATCTTATCATGCTTTTAGAGATTTAGTGCTAGTATGTTAGCAATGACTCTTTAGCGATTAAAACTAATAAATACTCTACCAAAGGGCTTTCAATGCAAGAGAATAGCCATTAATACATCAAAACTCTTGTAATTTGATTTCTCAAAGCCTCCTTCTTTATTATTCTTATACTTTGGTTATTAGGATTGCTTTGATTACTATTGTAAATGTTTATTATGAGCCTTAAAACTTATAATTGAGAGTTAAAGGTTAGCTTAATTAGGAAAATTAATTGTAAGGTTCTATGTTAGCCTTAAATAGAAAGTGTACTTGGGTTGGATGTGAGTTTAAATACTAAGTTGGGAAATGGGCTTATAAAACTCCTAATGTAAGTTAAGTGATAGTAAAATACCCAATTGGATACTTAAGGAGTTGATTTAGGGTTGGTTAATACCCGAACCACTATAAATTGCTTTTGTCTTGATTTTCCTTCTTCCTTTCTTTATTGTTTTTAATAACCCTTTCATTTTACAATTTAAATTTGCCAAAAATTTAACCCTCCCTTCTTAACAAGAGATATTAGAGCAAAGTCTCAATTTTAACGCCTAATTGCTAGAGCAACGATCATGATCAATGAAAGGATCCACGCTTACCTCAAACCTCACTTGGATGGAACTAATTATCTGTATTGAAAATATAAGATGGAGGTGTAACTTGATAGTGATCTTATTGATGTATGAGATAATGTTACAAAGGAGTAGAAGCCACATACCAAAATGGTAGATGACATTGAAAAACTTATTCCAAGAGAACAAATACATTAAAGCATAAAGAAGATCCAATGATGAAAATAAAAGGGTAATGGCAATTCTTTTAAGTGCCCTTTCAAGAAAAAAAATGTGAAAGAGTTTAATATTGCCATAGTATTTATAACATTTTGAAAGCTTTAGAGAATTACCATAAGGCACCATGCGAGTCAAGTAAAAAAAGATTCAAATGTATGTGACCTAATATAAGCTCTTCATGATGAAACCAAATGAGAGTGTAATTGATGTGACTAATAGGCTTCTAACGTTAGTTAATAACATGAAGAAGTTAGAAAGATATGAGGCTTTAGAGGACAATAATCACAAGATCCTTATAGCTTTTCCATTGAAAAAGTTTTAAGTTAGAGTTATTGATATAGAAGAAGCTAATGAAGACATTAGTAAGATTCTAAATGATGTCTTCATTAGGAAGCTCTTCACTTATAAAATGGTAATAAAAAAGGATGAAGAGCTAAAAAGGACTAGAGAAAAGGAAGACAACAAGGCTTTTGCTCTTAAAAGCACTTTAAAGGAGCAAGAAAATGAGGCAAGCACCAATGATTTGAATGAAAGTGACAAGAAAGATGAAGAGATTGCCATGCCATCCCAAAGAACCAAGAGTTCATGAGGAAGAGAAGAGAAAAAAGAAGCTTAAGAAAACATCATCAAGCTTTAATAAAGAAAAGAAGAATGATGTGACTTGCTATGAATGTGGCAAGTAAGGGCAAATTAAATTCGATTATCCTAAGATCAACAAGTAGAAGAAGAAGTACGACAAAGAGAAGAAAAAAAAGCTTCAAAGCTAATTAGGATGAAGACTCAACTGAAGATGAAAAAGAGAATGATGTTGCAAACATTTTCTTCATGGCACAAGAGGACTTATCCAATAAGGTAAGTTCTTCTTTCCAATCTTGTGATGAAAATAGTTTTAATGATGAAAATGATGAGCTCAAGGAAGCCATGGCCTTGATATGTGATAAATATCATTCTTAAATGAAATTTTATAAGAAAAATTATTCTTAATTATAATAGGATTTTAAAAACTTAAATGACCTTATTTCAAGCTTGAGAACATTTAATGACGATCTCATGAAGTCGTTCGAACAAATTTTTTTCATTAAACCTCTAAATGAAGAAAGGATGAACTTCATTAAGAGAGAATTGTGAATGCTTGATAGAAGTTCCCTAAAGTGGAAATTTTT
Source organism: Omphalea diandra (assembly GCA_949677035.1). Lineage (NCBI taxonomy): Eukaryota > Viridiplantae > Streptophyta > Magnoliopsida > Malpighiales > Euphorbiaceae > Omphalea > Omphalea diandra. The sequence continues at coordinate 3,166 of CATIWR010556307.1, read as the reverse complement.
ATATGTAATATTACTATGTGTATTGATATTTGTTGATTTGTGATATTTATTGTTGCTATAGTTAAGTGAATCACAATTTTTTCAAAATCCAACTATTTTTTCATTGCTGACTCATAATTTGTGGTCGCTATCCTTCCTTCACGGTAGCAAATTACAAGTCAATTTCACTCGGCTATCAAACATCAATTTGCGATCGTGAAATTTTTGCTTCACCGCGAATTTTGGTCAAATTTTTAAAATTTTGACCATTAAGGTTCGTATTCCCAAAGAAAATTTGTCCATTACTCATATTTTCTGGAATTAGCGATCGCGACTCATGAATTCGCAGACGTAAATTAGAGTAATTGCCTAGACATTTAAGTGATTTGATTCCCAACCATTACCAACTCTTCATTAATTCATTTCTAGCTATTTATAGCCATTTTTACACCCCTTCAAAGGCTATAAATACCCCCTTCAACACTGACATTCTCACTACTATTCCAAACATCTTCATTCTCTTAAATCTCTCTAAAATTCTCCCAAACTCTCTTCCTCTCTTGCTATGGCTCCAAAAAAGTTCTTCAAGGTAGATAAAGGGAAGGTAGTGATTCAACCCTCTGCACCCCTTGCCTTCTATCTCATGAAAGGAGTTACCAAGGAAAAAAAAGATAGGTTCAAAACTAACTCTTCCAAGATCATTCTTCCAAACCCCTCAACTTTTATGCTGGAAACCTTGGGTATCAACGCTGAAATATGAGCTTTCCTCTTAAATTTGAGCTGGAACAAGTTCATCTTCTGAGATGAACCCGGTTACGAAGATGGTGTGCAAGAGTTTATGTGCACTGTACAATTGAGTCGAAAAGCCAATTCAAGAGTAGGGCAATACGGGTTAGTGATTCGAGCCTTTGGCGACCCTTGTTACATTACCTTCAACCAACTCTCTTCTCTGTTTAATTTACAAGTCAGAGAAAACATCCCCTTCATAATCTCCGCACTTAATGTTATCTATTCCGAGTTTTGGTCGGAAATCTCCATCGAAACCAAACACGACCCCTGTTTTTTTTTTTTTTTATCTAAACACATCAAATCCCTACCTCTTTGGATACTCCATCGTATCATCACCTTTTCCATAAACGAAGAGGAGATGGTAATGAAAAAGTGTCCCAAAAAGACTTGGCATTCCTTTTTTTGCTTTGTCAAAAATAAACCTATTCAAACTAGCCAGTACCTTGTGGATCAATTTATTCACATGAGTACCAAACCCAAAAGCAAATTTTTGCTACCTTCACATATCACTGCCATATACCATTTTGTTAGAGCCCTTAATGAGGAAAAAGAAAAATTCCTAACCAAGAAACTTTTACCATCCTAAAACTTCTTAAATCTCACCTACCTTATAAATGCTAAGGCTATTCATCTGGACACCTATGCATATACCCTTGGTGTAGTACGAGCAAAGAAGATGGAAAACTCACAAGCTTTAAAAAAGAAGTGACTCCACATTGAAGAATGCATAATTCAGGTCCCTCTTCTTCAACCAAAACCAAAGACTAAGTTGTCTCTTGCCTCCATTGATCGCAAATTGGATAAATTGATGAGGATGATGAAGTGGAGATTCTTATTTCTATCACATCTTTATAGTGATATGGTGGATCTTCAAGAGAAACTAGGGGTTCCTCCTTGTCATCTTTCGAACTTCACCGAATTCGAAGATACGCAAGATGGAGATAGTAATGAAGACGAAGTTGAGGATGGGGATGAAGTCAAAGGAGCAATAAAAGAGCAAAAGGAAACATCTTCTAGAGATGATGATGGTTCTCCTACTCTCTAGATTAGGAATCCTTTGTATTTTTATTGCTTTTGTTTATGTTTCAAACTTGTGTGATCCCACAATGATATATATAAAAAGGTTGTTTCTTTACAAATCATTATATTATATGATTGATGAATTTTATCTTTATATTTTGCATTCTTATTTTGCTCCTTATGTATACTTATGCTTATTTTCATTTCCCTATTCACTCTCTTTTTGTATCTTGCCAAAGAGGGAGAGATAGTAATAACTTATGATTAAGGGGAAGAAAATAATAATTTGAAACTTATATTGTAAATTGAGGGGAAACATCATAACTCATGCTTAAGTTTTTTCAATAATTGAATGTCATACTTAGAAAATTTTTACCTTAAGTATTATTCATTGAAATTTTATTCTAACTTCACTCCAACTTAATATTTTTGCATTATTTTCCCTTTAGATCAATCTAAGTTGTCAAAATAAAAAAAAGGGAGATTATTGGACTAGGATGGTTAATCCTAAGTCTTAAACCACTTTTGATCTTGACAAAGGAGATTGATCAATTATAATGATTCAATTAAGTGTTGTTTTGCAGTTTTTAGTTAGTCTCTATATTTGAAATTGGATGAAGTCCTTAATCTTCAAAGAAAGTAAAACGCCTCCTAATTTGTGACCACAAACTAGATAAGGCATATTGACAAATTAGGCAGATGGATTCGCAACCCACTTTTTTGCCGCGACCAATTTAATGAAAGGAGAGCCAAAGTCACAAACGAATTTGGGGTGAGTGTCAAGCCTTAGTCGCGACTGCAAAATTCAAAGTAACTCAAGAGGGAATCAAGTCCATAACCATAGCTTGACAAGTGTCCCACGTGACCATTGGAAGAAAAAAATCGTGATGAAAACTTGTGGGTAGTGACCGCGAATCATGAGGAAGAAGATGAACATTTTTGGCAGACGATTTCACGTCCTCAGTCACGGCCTGTACAAGGAAAATCGTGACCACTTCTTTTGTGAGCAGGTGAAAGGCAACGACTATATTTTCCTAATGAACCAATGGGAAGACGACACGTGGACTAGCCATCAGACATAAATAGGGTTTTTCACCATAAGTTTTGGCTCCCATATGGAAATTGGAAAATTACGACCTCGAAAGAGTAGTCACAACCGCGAATGAAGCCTGACAAGCATTTAATGCAAAAATCTATCTAGCATACTTTGAAGATTTGCTACCAGTTTTATTACAACGTCTCTTTAGTGGGCAGAGGCTATAAATAGCTCACCAAACATATGTAAATGCAAGAGAATTCATTAATTTGTAACCCAAACTCTTGCAATTTTGCTACTCAATCTTTTCTCTTCTTTAGGTGATTGTTTGGTGTGAGCATA